>ML422624.1:1734-17730 GCA_005239525.1 Nicotiana knightiana
TTTTTTCAAGCATATCATAATCAGTGATAGTATCTCCACAGAGTTTCAATTTAGAAGTAATTCTGAACATTGCAGAATAATATTCAGAAACAGACTTAAAGTCTTGGAACCTCAGATGAGCCCAATCATATAGTGCTTGTGGAAGAGTGACCAACTTTAAGTTGTCATATCTTTCTTTTAAGCCATTCCACATAACAAGTGGATCTTTGACTGTGAGATATTCTATTTTCAACCCTTCATCAAGGTGATGGCGCAAGAAAATCAAGGCCTTAGCACAGTCTTGGGTAGATGCTTTATTTTTATCTTTAATGGCGTCTCCAAGACCCATTGCATCTAAATGGATTTCAGCATCCAACACCCATGTCATATAGTTCTTGCCCGAAATTTCAAGGGCAACGAACTTTCTTTTCATAATGTCAGTCATAATTAAAAAAAAAGGAGAGGAGAAAAGTTATACCTTAATCTTCTCAAAGAGCTTCTTGAGACGGTAGAGTCTCGTGCTGATAACGTGTTATGAAACAATAAAAGAACAAGAACAATATTGCAGAGAAAGAGAGAGAGGAAATTCTTATTGAATTTTGGGATGATTTACAATGGGCTAAGACCCCTCTATTTATAGGGGAAAAATGACTTAGCCACAAAGTAGAACTCTTTAAAAGATAGACATTCACTCTAAATAGAGTTCTATTTATAACAAGTTTAGCATTAAAGCCCAAATATAAAGTAAGTAATGCACTAAAAATATAAAATTATAGCCAAACATCATGACACTGGCACTAGAAAAACAATTTAACGTTCGATATCAAACTGCACTTGCCACAATTCATAAGCAATTGCAATTATCATGCATTTCAAAAGGCCCAAATGATTAGGTTTTACCTACATATTCTTATAGAACAAGTAGTACTACCACCTCTTAATCCAGAACTAGTTGGGAACCCACATTCTTATATATTAATCAAGGAAATCCTTCTCTTATTGTTGTTCATTTTCTTTCTTTACGGGATGGGAAGGACCACAAAGGTGAAGTGCGAGCAGTTGCACAAATCTTTCCCCCATTCACCTTCCTGCACGCGTGGCACACATCTCTCGGTAGATCTCTCTTCTTGTAGCTATCAACATCAACACCAAAAACGAACCCCAGTATATTCCCACAAGTGTACGTTACCTCTATCTAGTGAAGGTAGAGAGGTTGTTTCCAATAAACCCTCGGCTCAAAGAAGGTGAGAAGAAGAAATACAAGAAGGAGAAGAAAAAGGAGGAGGAGAAAAAACTGGAAAAGGAAGAGAAAAATTAGTAGTACTAATAGTAACAACAGGAAAATACGATAATTGAAGCAAACTAAACAATCTGTGTAACATAAATCTAAAATTACGAAGGGACATGAGTTTTACTAATGCTACATATAAGAAAAGGAAAACTATAACCTTCTACCCTAATCCTCGACCTCCAAACCTTCTTATCAAGGGTCATGTCCTCAGTAAGGTGAAGCAGCGTCATGTCCTCCCTAATCACCTCTCCCCAGTACTTCTTTGTCCTACCTCAAGCTCTTCTCAAACCCGTCATAGCCAACCTCTCACACCTGTTAACAGGAGTATCAATACTTCTCTACTTAACATGCTTGAATCATCTCAGCCTCGACTCCCGCATCTTGTCCTCCACGGAGGCCACTCCCACTGTCCTGAATAACTTCATTCCTAATCTTATCTCTCCTGGTACAGTCAATCATCCATCTTAACATCATCATCTCAGCTACTCTATCTTCTGCAGATGAAGTTTTTGATTGGCTAACACTCAGCCCCATATAACATAGTTGGCGAGACCACCACTCTGTAAAATTTACCCGTAAGTCTTGGCGGCACATTCTTATCACATAGTACGCCGAATGCAAGCCTCTATTTCATCCATCCCGCTCCAGTACGATACGTGACATCCTCATCGACCTCCCTATTACCTTGGATAATAGACCCGAGATACTTGAAACTACCCTTTTTGGGAATAACTTGAGTACCAAGCTTCGCATCCACGTTTGCTACATAGTCCCGTTACTGAATTTGCACTCCAAGTATTCTGTTTTGGTCCTGCTCAACTTGAAACCTTTAGACTCTAAGGTCTGTCTCCAAACCTCAAACCGTGCGTTAACTCTGCCTCGCTCTTATCGATCAATATTATATCACCGGCAATTAACATGCACTATGACACCTCCCCTTGGACGTGCTCCGCCAGCACGTCCATCGCCAAGACAAATAAAAATGGACTAAGGGTCGATCCCTGGTGCAGCTCCATTACAACTGGGATGTGTTCCGAGTCACCTCCTACAGTCCTCACCCGAGTCTTAGCACCATCATACATATCCTTAATCACCATAGTGTACGCTACCGGAACACTGTTAACCTCCAAACACCTCTACAAAACCTCCCTCGAAACTTTGTCATACGTTTTTTCAGGATCAATGAACACCATATGCAAGTCCTTCCTTCCGTATGCTGCTCCTAATCTCCTCACCAAATGAACAGCTTCCATAATCGAATGTCCCAACATGAATCCAAACTGGTTCTCGAAAATAGGCACACTCCTCCTCACCCTAGCTTCCACCACTGTCTCCCAAACCTTCATAGTGTGGCTTAACAACTTTTTATCCCTATAGTTATTGCAAATTTGGATAGCATGTTTGTTCTTGTACAATAGAACCATTATACTCCACCTCCATTCTTCGGGCATCTTCTTCGTCGTAATAATAACATTAAACAACCAAGTAACCACTCCAAGCCTTCTCGGCCTGCATTCTTCAGAAATTCCAACGGGATTTCGTCTGGCCCCGTCGCTCTACCCCTGCTCATCTTACATATCGCCCTTCCACCTCCTCTGCCTTAATATGCTTACAATACTAAAATCACGCCGACTCTCAGCGTGCTCCAACTCACCCAACACAATGGTTATGTCCCCCTCCTAGTTCAACAGTTTATGGAAGTATGTCTGACATCTTCATCAAATATGTGCTTCGTCCATCCATACTATGTCGTCCTCGTCTTTGATGCACTTCACTTGGCTCAAGTCACGGGCCTTCCTCTCCCTCACCTTGGCCAACCGGTACAGCTTCTTTTCCTCGCCTTTGCCTCCGAGATCCTCGTACAGACGTTCAAAAGCTGTATTCTTAGCCGATGTAACCGTCTAATCGCTAACTTTGCCTTTTTCTTTGCCTTCTTATAACACTCCCGATATGTCCTTTTTTTCCTCCTCGTTTGTGCACTCCACCAGCTTTAAATAAGTCCTTTTTTTTTGGCTTTCACTTTTACCTTGGACTTCCCTTTGGCTATTACATATAGTAAAATCTTAACCTCAATTTTCTCCTTAAAGAAGGAATCATGACTAAACTGTGAAGTTCTTGCCAATTCTTTCTGCCACTCGCTCCCTCTTTCATCCTTTTGATTTAACTAGCTTCATCTATCATGTAGTGATATCAGTTAACTTCGACCTTTTCTTAAAGAAGGAACCATAACAGACCATGCACTATGCTGAGCCCCCTTTACAGGATATGCAAAATCCAAGCTATCAAAAGTTCCAATATAGCCAGTTAGCCACTCCCTTATCTTTCATTACTTTCTAAGAAGTTGGGCAGCAAAATTTGGCAGTAGCTTTCCCTTCTTTCTGCTTTTTAGTCAGAACATACAAAACCACTTGAGCAAACTGGATAGTGATTATGGAAACTTTCTCTTGTCTCCACAAGATAATCTTTACAGTCTTGTGTTAAATGGGCGAAAAGACATAGGATTCTAGAAACCTCCTGATCCTACATTTCCACCAGACGTGTGAAGAGGCAAGAATAGCAATTGTAAGAACAGCTGACGGAAAACAGGCAACAGGTGTAGATATACCAATAACACTTCAACATTTTTTAAATACGGAATGCTTCGAAAATCGTGGGTATTCACCACCTACTCTTCAATAAGCAGCAACAACAACGACCCAGTATTTTTTTCACAAATAGGGTCTGGGAAGGGTAGTGTGTAGACAGACCTTACCCCTACCCCAAGGGAGTAGGAAGGCTGTTTCTGGTAAACCCTCGGCTCAAGAAGACGAAAAGAGATGATAGATCAGTACCAGCAATAGAAACCAGAAGTGACCATTAAGTCCACTTTACAAACAAAATCATAGCTGACACAACTCTTCCTTCTAAAACAATTGATCACACCTCAAAAACTTATTATTAAGCTCATACGATGCAATTCCGTAACATGAACAAACAACTGTATCGCAAAAGTTACAAAATTTTAATATCAAGCCAAATATAGATGATACTTAATATACAATTTTGTGATTAAGCTACAAATTAGCCACTTTCTATGTGAGTTGATGCTCACCTATTGGGTTAAATCATTCTTCACAGAGCTAGAAATCACTTGAGTATTCAAATTATAGAAAGTACACCTGAATGAAAGACAATGGTGCCACTAAGAATCAAATAAAGTAAGTGCCAAGTCCTCCAATCAAACACACATTAAGATCTTTATCTAGAGGAAGAGAAAGATCCAAAAAATCCTCCAAGTTTACAAGCTAGTCCGAATGAAGCTAATATAACAATTTCTTTTTGATAAGTACATCAATATACATTTAATTATAGCACTACTCAGAACCTCTTTTCCACCTAAACCTTCCCAGCAACCAAGAGTAAAGAGTTTCATAACTCCTAGATAAAAGAATCATATAGCTGTGGTCCAGCCTTCTCTCTGCTAAATATTAACTTTATCACTTCAAATTCATCAGCACCAAAGCTATATTCCATTCTAGAAACCTTCCAAAGGAATCCTACTGCAAATTGGAAGGAGGTGGGGTGCTGAAATAACAAAGGCGCTTAATTCTACATTCTTTCTAATTGGCTATAAGTGATCCAAAGCTGGAAACTTCTTGTAGTGAAAAGGCTAGGTGCTTTTACCCCCAGCCTATATCCAATAAAATCTGGATCTCTGCCTGAAATTTCTTCTAGCTTAGCCACCTCCAGTAACTCCATCATAAACTCAGCCCCCTCTGTTAATTGGTTCTCAATCAAATTCCCCCCTTCTTCAATGTTTTCTAGAGTTTTGACTTTGCAAAGAATGATATTCTTCCTTCTTTCGATATTGCCAAAAGACGTGCTCTTTCAACTTTTGTTTCAGGTTCTTTAATTTGCAGGCAAGTACATAAGACGGATAACTCCTGAAGTGAAATGAATCCCACCAAGACTTAACCCTTTCAAAAAAAACCTTCCGATTCAATACTAATTGATTTAGGGGCTTGAATCAATTTTATCCACATTGCATGCCTGGTATTAATATTATTTTGGTTAGTTTTGAAAAGATAACATCCATGTTAACGTTATTTTTACAATTACTCATGATATTATCATTAATTATTTTTTAACATAAAAAATTCATTTATTGGGTTATTATTTCTATTATAGTCGGTATTGTTCATCGAGATAAAGTGAGATTGATCTTTTGATAAGGAATTTCAAAATTTTGGATACCTTTGAGCTTCTTTCTTGGCCAACCACCAAGAATTGCATCATTCATCCATTACCTAACCTACACTCTGTTCTTGACTTACGCCTACTCTCCATCACCTTTGAGTCCTCATGCATGTCTTCTCTGCCCTTACTTTGTTTGCCAATGCACCCAAACCCTTCGGTCTTAGCACCTTGTACCCCCCATTGCCCATATAGCGACTCCCGGTGCTACTAGCCCTTTGGTCGAGTTGTTCATCCCCTTCCCCATCTAGCATATGGATGCTTCTTTTCACAGCACCCTCCCCTCCACCCCCCACCCCACCCCAAACATTATTCACCCTTTACCTAAACCTATACCACTTTGTTCTAGATTTACTTGCTCCCCCACTAACTTTAAATAACAGTATCCTTGATTACCAATCCAAACAAAAAAAATTACCATTCATCAACTTAAGTATATTTCTTCTACTTCATTTCTGATATAAAAGAGACGCTAACTAAATGAAAGTAAAGGGAAAGCACTAGGGGAGGAGGAAGGTGGGTAGTTTTGCTTGAAATGCCTTATTCCGCCTTACATTCAATGGGAAATGTGAGAAAGAATAGTTCTGCTAAATTTTTATAAACATAGGACTAATAATGCTAAAAACTCTAAGGGACTAAAAATCCAATTTGGATCTTTGGCACAACTTAAAAGGCTTCTCAATCACAGCCCATAAGAATACAATGAAAACAGATTGCATTGCCTTCATGTTTAGATCTTAACAACTATAATTAAAAACAAATAATAAAACTCATGATTACAAGAAGAGATCCAATTTAACTTGGCCATAAAGTGGAAAAGCTCTTGCACTAATCAACTTGACAAGGTGCTACAATCACGACGGGTATAGAGAGCATGCAAATGAAGATCTTATCGTATATTGGCCATCTTCACCTTTCAATTCTGCATGATATAGCTATGCTCTTTATATCCTATGCCTAAAGGAATGTTCAAGGAAACTCTTGACGTATGTAAAGGTGTTACTACGTAAAATGAATATACATGATGCAATACCGATATGTAACAATTCTTTAAGAATTGATGCTTGTCAGTTGTCTATGTTTAAGGAAAGTAAATGGAAAAACAACCACAAGACCACAACCAACAAAATCAAGGGGTTGTGCAGATGGCAGTTCAGATAAGAAAACCATAATCAATTTGGATGATCAATGGGGGACTAGAAACAAGACTATGCTTCAGTTCTTCAATACTTGGTAGGTGGAACTAAGTAAGAGATTAGGTCGGATTAAATTTATTGCAAAGGAAGGAATATATATAAATATAAGTGTATATTATTGGCTTTGTATATTGAATCATTCTAACTGACTACACCTTAATCCCAAACTAGTTAAATTCAATTAAATGAATCGTCTGCTTCCATTCTCCTCTATTTATGCCTGTTCTATTTCACTACTAAATCATTTGTCTTGTAAGGCAAAAGTAGAGGTTCTCTAGATCTCACACTTATTTCACATGAACTTACAAAACTAGCTGGGTTGGATTGGTTTTTTTTTTTTTTTTTTTAGATGGAAAAAAGAAACAGCATACCTAGTGTAATCCAACAAGTGGTGTCTGGGAAGGGTACGCAGTGTATACGCAAACTTTACCCTAACCTTATGAAGGTAGAGAGGTTGTTTCCAAATATTTCGAAAAACGATTACCATTTTTGACCGAACAAGCTACTTAATTGCTTAGCAATATTAGAAAACCCAGAGCGGCCATGCATAAATGGAGATAATTGATTATGGAAATATGCAGGATACACAACTAAATCAGTAAAAGAATGTATTGCATATTGTTAACATAGAGGTAAAAGCTGAACAAAAATATATTTGCATATTTCATATAAATGAAGGCACAAATTTTGCCTCATCTAGTGACTAGTATTATCAGGTCTTATGACAACAAATCAAATGTCTCTACTTAATATTACAGACAACTTTAACTACAAAGAGGATGCTGCAGAACCTATACACTCAGAACAAGGATACATTACTGGAAACCTAAATGACTTCAGATGTATCAGCATGAAGACGAGAGTTCAAAGAAAGGAACTTACAGTAAATTTTATGTACAGAGATAGCAGAAGAGAAATACAACTATCACTCTTTCCAAGTATAAGGAGCACGTTCAACAACCAGGTAATCTTGCCTGATATCTTTGACTACCCGAATCTCATCATCAAGGTATACAGTCTCAAACCTACACAAGAAGTTACTCAAGCCATCACTGAACAAGAACGAAACAAAGGTAATCTGAAATCAAGCAAGAGAGTGGAGGAAAAGAGAGAGAAAAATCGAAAAAGGAAAGAAACAAATGTTTGTGACAAAGAACAAAAACCAAATGCGTGTGGCAGAACTTTGAAAGGCACTTCAACTCCGAAAAAACACTATACTTAAATTTCAATCAGATATATGGGAAATTCCTAATATACCAAACATCACTTAGTGGAATATAAAATGCTGTTGATCAAGACAATAAACGAGCAAAGAGAAATACTTACCACCCTTGTCCAAAAGGTGGCAGAGGAAACTCCCAATTTTTTCCACGCAGAACTGCACTTGTGAATCTACATCATAGCAACAACTGTCAATAGACCATGAAATAGTTCCAAACTACAAGAAAACTTCCAAGACAGGTAAAATGTTCTCTGCTGTTTCAAGAAGTTTGTCAATAATTTGATCTCTAGTACTATAGCAGTTTGTATATGACACTCCTAACGTCTAATGTCAATTACACAGAGAACCAATTCGCAAAAAACTACTAATACGCCTTAACCCAAAACTAGTAGGGGTCGGCATATGAATCATCACTATCGATTCTGCTCCATTTGAACACGTCGCTTCGAATACGTGCTTCTTTACACACCCCATAAAATTACTTGTTACCATTAGCATAAAATTCAGAGAATCCTTTGTTAAATTCAGGGGTGTCGCCATTAGCGGAGAGAGGATTTAACTACGTGGATTCAAAATATAAAGAATAAACACACGAAGAAGCCAAGGGGATTCAACGAGTGTGTGTATATATACACACACACACATTAAAGAAAATACCTACACAATATAATGTTTTGGCGAAGTGGTGTCAATTAACTTCGCTTGGGCAAGGGTAGTACGAAACCCTGCATCGTAACTATCTTTTGGTAAAGAGGGTTCAATTGAGTCCCTTTCGCCTAAAAATTACACCAATATATATTTTGGATTTCATACTTTTTCCTCCTCTACTGGTCTAGAATTCAAGGTACTGAGACTGGTTTCATTTGCTAACCACCGGAAAACATGTATACATGGTATTTGTTCAAGAAAAATTTATTGAAATCCTGCGAATGGATTTTAGAAGGACATTTGTAATCTTGCAAAAACATAAATTTGTTCTAGTATTTTCAACAAAATCCTTACACTTTTTCCCCAAAATCTACTTACGAAGAAGCCGTCCAATGTACTTTCCAAATACTCTATTCGTTCCAATTTATGTGACATAGTTTGACTTTGTACGAAATTTAAGGAAGAAAGAAACACTTCTGAAACTTATGATCTTAAACATGACATAACATTTGTCTGGTATAAGTTATACTCAAGGGTGTGCCTAGTGGTCAATGAAGTGGGTTGAGAACCACAAAGTTTCAAGTTCAAATCTCAGCCAAAGCAAAAACATTAGGTGATTCTTTTTCTATCTGTTCCAAGCCTTAGTGGACAAAGCTATCAAGTACGTGTGTTGGTGGGAGGTGGATGAAATTAGCCAAGGTAAGGTGAAGCAGGCAGGGACACCAGGGTCTGGTTACAAGATTTTTAAAACTTGTCATCTTAAATATTGACATAACATTTACGTTGCTATAAAAAATTTCAATGTGGGTAAGATGAAAATTTTAAGAAGATGATAGAGAAATAGTGATACCTGAAATTCACACGTTGAGAAGAAGCAACATGAATAGTGGAGCGAACAAAGAAGACACCATCAGGGGGGAAAGTAATAACATTATTAAGAGTTCCTTTATCAACATCAATAACTTGGAGAACATCACCAGCTTTAGTACCAAAAAAGGGAGCCGCAGTTTTAATAATGTAAAGTTGCTCTTTCTCCGTAGTCCATAGCAAACGCCAGGTGGCCGAAAGGGAAGCGTCAGTGGTGACAGTATCACGTCCGATAGCGGCTAAATCGTCAATTGCGCTGATTATTTCAGAGAGTTTTTGCGGGTCGGATTGAGTCTTGAGGCCACGTTCTTGGTCAGAAATAAGGCGAAGGAGATTGTCCTTGGCGGAGAGGGATTGAGATGTGAGGGAGGAACAATGGATTTTGTAAGATTTTGGATTAGAAGGAAAGTGCAAAAAGGAATTAGGAGTGGCGGGAAGGGAGAAGCAGGTTGCCATTTTTGCAGTTGAGGGAGAAACAAGTGGCCCTTGTGAATTTGTGTATGTTACTCTGTGTGTGGGGGAAATTGAGTTTTTGTTTTTTTTAGAGGAAATGGTGAAGTAATTACATGAACTTACAAATTCAAGTAGTTCCTCAACTTATATTCCTCTTCTTTTTTTCCTTTTTTTTTTTTTTTTGACATTTCCTGGTTTAAAAAGGTCCTTGCTAGGTGAAAATATTTAATTTTGCTTAAATGATATAAAATATATGTTCTTCTATCATTATAATATAATGTGTTACTATATTATAATGACATATCTATGAACGTGCATTGAATGTTAGTAATGGCACGTGATGATTTAAACCTTTATTTATATAAAAGAATAATAAAATTTAATTAATAAGAGAACTTTTATGTATAATAATACAACAATCATCTAAATACCGAAAAATTATTACATTAGCATAATACATGAATTTAAAATAAAAGGAGATCACCAAAACTTACACAAATGATCAATTTCGTCATGTTAGTTAGATAATTATGTATTATATTTTAAAAGTATTCAATGTGAGTTATATCTTAACGAACACTTCTTTGTGGATAATATTTTTTTGTGCATGTTTCTTCCTAATGCTTTGGTGGCTCTGCCTTAACCAAAACTCATGTTGTCGATCTAGATATCCCTCTTGACAGTGCAACATACAGTTGTTCGTGCAAGAAAATATATTGCGATAAATATAGTCCAATATTTAGGATGTTTGTCCTTGTGCTTTATTTGTTATATTGTCATGATATAAACATACTAAAAATTATTTTCACACAAATTTAAAAGTATATTATTTAGTACTTAGACGCACATTGACCAGTATCATAATTTTTGCATGTATGACGATATTGTCAAAACTTCTATATACCGTTTATGTGCTATTACATAAGTTATTCAGCGCATCTAAGTTTTTCAGTAGCATGACGGGCATATTTTTTTCAAAATTAATCTATATACAATGGAAGATCAATTTTAACTTAGTCTATTATATATCTGCTTACACTAATATACGTAAGAAATAATAAACTTGACAACAAGCATGTATGGTAGAAGACCATTTGGTATTAACATATTTAAGTATTCTTTTTGGTAATAATTATTGGTATCATTTTCTGCTGAGCCAAAAACTGAAAAATATTATATTTTTAATATAAAATTTTGCAATGAATCTTTTATTTAGTTGATCAACATATTTATTTTTGCTAGCTAAGATATCTTTTTAATTCTATCATGTGATTTGCACAAAATGCGTTTTAATCTAATGATAGAAATATTTCTCTTATTAAATGCACTACTATTACCATTGAAATTGATAACTAAGTGTTCAGGAAAAACCAAATCATCTTTTATTGGATGCTCTTATTCGTTTACGGCAAGAAGACACTGAATACTGGATATGTTCTAAACTTTATATTTTTTTGTCAATTGAATCCTTTTCATTTGAGTCCAGAAGTATAACTTTGATAAGCTAGCTTTTACAGTCTCTGCTTTTGTCGATTTTGGAACTATTGATAGTACTTGACATAAATCACCTCCCAAACCATTAATTTTTCACCAAACGATTCATTAATAAGAACTCCGGGCAATTATTTAGATTGTTTGACACTTTGCTATAAGTGCATCATCTCATATTATCAATTTTGCTTTCCTTATAAATTTAGCGCCATTATTCTGCTTTGATATATTTGTGTTGGTTATTTAAGTTGTTTGAAGAGATATATCAAATCTAAAGTGGGTGGCCTCACAATAAAATCGTTGTTGGTATACCACTTGCTATTATTGCTAACAGTGGCATGCCTCTTGATATGATATTTTCAAGTAACGTATCACATAGAAATATTATTTCGATTCCGCCAGAGGCATCTACAAAGAATAATTCCGTTATACCAGAGTCGACTCTTTATAATATAGTCTTGAAAGCTTGTTCTTGATTAGGATTTAACTTTGATTGTGTTTCCTCAGACACTTGTATAGCATTTTGATTCTTAATAATATACTTACTTTGTGTTCTAACGCTCTTTCTATGGAATAAATTTATGTATCCTAAGAATTTTTTTTAACTTGAACAAAATTTTGACTTTAAAAAATAATTAAATCGGATTCTCTTGCTAAATAATTAATAAAAAGATTTAATTATTTAGTTTTAACATAAAAAAATAATTTATTCTATGTTGATTCAGATCTTAATTGTGACGAATCGGCCAATCGTTTTGAGAGTTAGAGCCCTGATCCCCTATTAACTACTTCTTCGTATCTTTTTCTGCTATTTTGACTTGCCGAGAGGGTTCGTTTTGGTTTTCGGAGTGAATTGAGACACTTAGTCTCTTAATTGGAAGTTTCAGTTGGAAAAGTTGACCGGATGTCGACTTGTGCGTAACGACCTCGGATTTGAATTTTGATGATTTTGTTAGCTCTGTTAGGTGATCTTGGACTTAGGAGCTTGTCCGGAATGTGATTTGGAGGTCCGTATTAGAATTAGCCTTGAATTGGCGAAAGTTGGAATTTTGGCGATTTTGGTCGGTACTAAAAATTTTGATATCGGGTTCGGAATGGAATTACGGAAGTTAGAGTAGGTTTTTAGTGTCAGATTTGACTTGTGTGTACAATTTGAGATCATTCGAGCGAGATTTAATATGTTGCGACGTCATTTGTAGAATTTAGAAATTTTAAAGTTCACTAGGCTTGAATCCGTATGAAATTGGTGTTTTGATGTTGTTTGATGTGGTTTGAAGGCTCGACTAAGTTCGTATAGTGTTTTAAAAATTTCTGGTGTTGTTGCAGACAATTCCTGCATCGCGTTCGCGAGCGAAGTCTCGCGTTCGCGTAGGCCATCTGAGAGGCTAGTTGGGTTTGTTCTTCGCATTCGCGACGTTATTCCCGCGTTCTCGAAGGTATGGAACACTAAGGCTACAGGTTCCCGATAAGGACCTCGTGTTCGCGTAGAGTCAATGGTCAGATGGGTTCCAGGCAAAATAGCCTACGCGTTCGCGTAGGGTCGGGCTAGTTGAGTTTCGCATTCGCGACCAGTGTATCGCGTTCGCGATGAGTATTTTAGGTCTGAAGCAGCTTGTGCTTCGCGAACGCGAGGCTTTGACCGCGTTCACGAAGAAGGAACACCTGGGAAGAATTTAAAGTTCAATATTCCGGGAGATCCCCATGTACTGCATATCTACTTTGGGACGAACGATATCCCGGGAGATCCTCTTGTACTGCATATTTACTTTGGGAGTACGGAACAATATCCTGAGAGATTCCCATGTACTGCATATTTACTTTGGGACTACAGAACGATATTCTGGGAGATTCCCCTGTACTACTTATTTACTTTGGGACTACGGGACGATATTCCGGGAGATCCCCCTGTACTACTTATTCACTTTGGGACTACAGGACGATATTCCGGGAGATTTCCTGTCTTGCATATTTACTTTGGGACTATGGAACGGTATGCTGGGAGTATTTACGTTTGGTACTATGAGACGGTATCTCGGGAGATCCCCTGTTTTTTTGTTGTGTACTGTGTTGTGGTATTTATGTGTTTTCTTCTTGTTAGATTTTAGCCTTTACTTACTGCAATATTTCATTTTTTGCCTTGCCTTATTGTGTATATATATATATTCCGGTACGACCCTGACCTGACCTCGTCACTACTCGACCGAGGTTAGGCTTGGCACTTACTGGGTACCATTGTGGTGTACTCATGCCCTTTCCTGCACATATTTTCGTGTGCAGATCCAGGTACATCTTACCAGCCACATCGCTAGTACAGTCACTGTTGCTTACTGGAGACTTCAAGGTACATCTGTTGCGCCCGCAGATCCTCGGAGTCCCCCTTTATCTCTTTATGTTCATTTTTCCTTCTTTCTGTAGAAATGATGTATAGAACAATTAAGATTTCTTATAAGCTTGTGACTTGCGGTGTTCCAGATTTTTGGAATTGTTTTGTTTAATTCAGAAGTGATAAATGTATATGTCGAGCGGCTTTCAGTTGCTTATGAGATATTCGTTACTGTTAGTAGTAAATGTTCATGTGGGTGTCATCACGACAACTCACAGAGGGGGAAAATTGGTCGTGACATTAACATTAGTTCATCTCTTGTTTTGAATATTTAATTTTAATTATAATTTTATCCACTATAAATTTTATTTTCAAGGCGTAAAATATTAGTATGACATTTTAATTTTAGATCTTTATATTTGTAGAATCATTAGTGAATTGGTGGGAAATCCATAAAAGCAAAAATTCCACTCTTAGAACATTGTTGAAAGAGGAGAGACGGTCTTGCACACTGGGTACGACAATTGAGGTTGCTCCTGCTATAATTCAACGGCCCATCAGTAGAAATGTCTCGAGGAGTAGTTAAACGGGCAGGAGATAATAACAGGGTGTAGGATGCTCGTTTAACCTTTGTATTCATCTTGTTCCTTATTTACCTGGGTGCACTGCGTTTTCAAAAGCTTTCTGTCAAACCGACTCCTATTTCAATCCGTGATGGACGGATCGATATACCAATAATCAAGTCTTCAGTCAACTGGTGGAATACATTGCATCAACCTGGGAGCATTAGCCGATCTGGCACATCAATACATGTTCCGTCAAAATCAATAAAAAGGCTATCATGGACCAAGATCCAAATGGATCAATCTTGTTGGGAGGTACTGCCCAAGGAAAGGAAAAGATTACTTTCGTATCAGGAATAATAAATAAAATGAAAACAAGATAAAATCTTATATCAAAACGACTTCTGGTATCACCGGAAGGATCGAAACCACATTCGTAGGCCGACAATTTTTCTAGATAGCTCGAACTATTGGAAGAAAATAGAAAAGGAAGACCGAGTGGGAACAAAGAAACTAGCAGGCTGATCACGAAATAGATACAAATAGGTGTGAATTCTGACATCAACACAGAAAACTTGATTCTTTCTCTCCTTGCTGGCAGAGCGACATACCGGAAGAAATTGGAAGATCAACGACGGAACGAAGAAAGCTATTTTATGACAACAACACAAGAGTATCTGCTTGTAATTGTCATGCTCAAACTGGGAAGCTACCTTTGATACAACTGCCTTGACAGGATTGTTGGAGGAAGCTTGGATAATCTTCACCTTGTACTCAACATCCGCAAACTGACTCTTATCTGCCCCTTTTTTCCTCTTTCTCTCACATTTATATTCTTAAATATTTTCTTAATTGTTGTTTAATAATTGGGTATTTTTCAATATTACAGAAAAATTGATAAAAAATATTATTTGAGTAGTAAAATAGTTCAAATATAATATAAAAATATATTATCATGGGGGTATTTCTTTTTCTCAATTTCAATTTTTTATGCGGTCCATTTAATATTACTTTTTTTTTTGTATTGGACATTATGGAGTGGTAATGTATTGCCAATACGGAGGATTCTTATGAAATTAATTTTATAAAACCTTCCTACATATTTTTAATAAGAATTTAATAGATAAAATTTTATTAATTTTAAAATATTAAATATTAAAAATTAGCAAAGGAGGTATTGTATTCCAAAAAATATATTTTAGCAGTTATGTCCTTTCCGTATGAATTCTCCCGCTTAATATTTTAGGGCTATTTTGGTATATTAATAATGTATTTATAATTTTATAATAATATATGCTCTCCTTTTCTAAATGGATTTGGACAATATAATATATTCTCAAATTAAAATACTAATAGGGAATTATAATACATTTTCGAATTAAATTGGTAATACGAATTTTTAAGAAGTACATCCAAAAAATAATAGGATTACATGACTAATGACATTGACTTGTTCAATTTTATATGAATTAGACATCACAAAATTAATTATACTAATAGGATTCCTAACGGTAATCATGTAGAATTCCTAACGTGTAGTATTATGTCCTAAAAATGATAGGATTATAAGGCTAATATATAAAACTCCGGTTATGTTCTTTTATTATGAGTTATTATGGTTAATATTATAAGGTTATTTCTGTAAACTGACATTGTATTTATATTTTTTTATACATACATACATACATATATATATATATATATATATATATATATATATATATATATAT
>ML422626.1:9420-50533 GCA_005239525.1 Nicotiana knightiana
GGGGGGGGGGATCCGTATGCACGAGGTGATGGGAGTCCGTGCGTAGCTACTTTTATGCCATGTCCGGGTAGTCTAGGACACACTAACATGCCTGACGTGTTGTACATGTGATCCTGCCAATAGTATTAGACTGATATTGCTATTGAATTTGTAACTTATTTCCTACGAAGGATAGAGTGTACCTCCTTAATCATTTAGAAAGAGAATTGACTCCTCCGTGGATAATGGTATTCCAGATAAGGTTATATTATTTAATATTATTAAACTTGGCAAATGAATTTCGAGAAAAGATTTAAATACTATTTTTGTGACTTTTAAAAGAGAATTTGCCATTTACTTGAGTATTTGTTTCCCGATGTATTCGGGGTGGACTGTTGATTGTGCATGACTGTGTGTGACTGCTTCGCAATTTACATTCCGCGAGCGGAGTGTTATTTCCCCCACTCTCATGGGAGCAGGCCGTACGGCATGACAGATTGAAAGATTCATTTATGGTTCGGGCCATTCAACCCTCGACAGTGCATAAATATGATTATTTTATGGCAAAGATGCACTTATGGTTCGGGCCGTTCGACCTTCGGCAGTGCATATATATGATTATTTTATGGCAAAGGTGCATTTATGGTTGGGGACGTTCGACCCTCGGCAGTGCACATAGATGATTATTATGATGGCTCAGGCCAGTTGTCCTTATCCTGTATGAGCATGCTAAGTTGTTAAACGTTTTTCATGAATTTTGTAGTGACAAGATATTTGGGGGAAAATGAGGAAGTAGTAACTGTTTATTTACTTTCAGTATTTATTTGAATTACAGTTTTCCGTAATGCTTACTGTTTTATCATCCTCGTATGCATATTAATTATATCATATTGTGTTAAATTAATTCGTTGGACCTTAGTGAGTGTCTAATTCAACCTCTCATCACTACCTCTCTGAGGTTAGGCGGGCGACTTACTGAGTACACGTTGTTTTCGTACTCATGCTACACTTGATGTGCATTTTTATTGCACAGGTACTTTCATAGTGACATGGATGGTTTGGAGACTTAGGCGAGCTGCATCATCCGGAGGCGATCCGCAGCTGATAGAGTCTCCCGCGTATTGTATTATTTTATTTTAAATTCCTTGTCCAATTGTATTTCGGACAAGCTTTGTAGAAATTGTAAAATTCTTAGAATTTGCTCATGCACTTGTGACACCGGGTTCTGGGATGTGTTTGGGATTTAATTTAATAAATGGAATGGTTTACCTGCCATATTTATTTGATGTATTTTTATTCGCTATTATAACTTTTAAGTGAAAGGTAACGATTTTGAAAAAGACGTTAAAACAGGAATTTATTTCAACTAATTAATGATTGGCTTGCCTGGCGGTGGTGTCCAGCGCCATCACGACCTTAGTAGATTTTGGGTCGTGATAACTTGGTATCAGAGCTCTAGGTTCCCTTAGGTATCACGAGTCATGAGCAAGCCTAGTAGAGTCTTGCGGATCGGTATGAAGACGTCTGTACTTATCTTCGAGAGGTTACCAGGATGTTAGGAGTACTTCCCTTCTTGATTCCTCATCGTGCAATTCGATTCCTTTAAGGATTATGCCTATATTTATTCATATTCAATCTTACACGTCGCGAAGCGCTTGGTATGAAACGTGGCTTTGAGGAATTGAAATGGTGCTACGGATATGATGCGAGATGTTTTCGATTTGTAATTGGTTGGGGGGCTATTGTTATGGCCCTGCAGGAGGATAATATGTTGTTTCAACTCAGTAGCTGTGTTTTTGAGAGCCTTAAGGCTATGCTCAGGTAGTGATGATGCTTACGATTGGTTATCGCGCAATGTCGATATGATGATAGAACTCTTGCCCATATGTTGGGCCTTGATGAATGGTTTGAAGGGAGGTCTTCTCGGAGTGTGATTTCGAGATTTTAGTATTTTAGTTCCGGCAGAGGAAAGGCATTTTGATTATGAATGGTCCGGTTGGGGTTGCTTGGTGTTTTCAAGTAAGGTGGAGTATTCACCTGTGATGTGTTATCGTCGTCCTTGATCAAATGAAATATGTTAAGTTCGTCACTGCCATGGTTTCTTCGGTTGCATGGGGTCAGAGTATTGTGAAGAAGTATTGAAGAAGCGGCTGTCAGAGACCGTGAGGTGCGGTGGTTCAGTATTGGATAAGTATTGATAATGAATGCAGCTCGACAAAGGTGATCTTCAGAGAGTTTAAGGTCCTAGTGAACTGCTGGTGTAAGAGCTGCAGAGAAGGATATTGAATTGAGGTAGCAATTGGGCAACATACGAGGAAGGAAGATGCGTGAAATGTTCTAGGCGGTGGTTCCATTTCTAGGAGGCCAGGTGTAAGGAGCGGAAGTCGAGCAGTCGCATAGAGGGGGAGTTTGACCAAGTGGAGGAGCGACAACATAGTAGTGAATTAGAAGGTATTGTAGCACATTTAATAGATGTCCATGCGGAGCGGACAGACTGGTAAGGTTGGTGAATGAGAACAGGCTTAGGATGGAGTATTGATGTCATAGAGATAGTGCAGTACATCGTCGTTGGAAGGTGTCACTTGGTGATTTGCATAGGTGGGTTACCTCCTGTGAGTAGGTTAGCGGTCGTGTGGTTGGCAAGTTTTCTGTGAGGGATTCTAGTGGCTGTTCAGTAGGAAGAAAGATGTGTGAATGATGCTAGAGAATTTGAGTAATTAGGGAGTGCTAACAAGAGAATTTGGAAGAATTGGACGAATTGGTTAAGCAAAATCATGCTAACAAAGGAGAGAGGATCTCAACAGTGTCTAGAGTGGGGCAAGGAGTAGCTTCGGGCTAAGTGGGGGAGTCCCACCATCTGCAGTTGAGTTGTAGGATTGTCTTCTCGTGGGGTTGCGGGTTGTCGGCGTGTTGGCAAGTTATAACAGCTAAGGGAAATGAGTAAAATGGTAATTGTGCATGTGATTTGATAAATGTGTGCAAAAGTTGGTCTTATCGGACCAGGGATAGGCTTTGAAAGATTCATAATTTATGCTTAAGGCATGGGCGAGCTGTAGGGTAGTGACTCAGTCACGTGCTTCATTAAAAAGGGTGTTCATGTGCTAGAAGAGCCTTGGAGTTGTTTGTATTAGGGGCCAGTCAGAGTGGGTGACTCTCAATAGCGGTCCTAGTGAATTCAAAAGTTAAGAATGCGGCGTATAAGGGTTTCAGGCATCAGTATGATCGAGAATCGAGCTTTTGCGGAGTGATTTCTGAGAAAAAGGAAGATGGTTCGGGTGTTCTATGATATGTTTCAGTGTGCAGGATAGTATTGGAGGAATGAGATAAATAAACTCCGGGTTGTAGAAAGCTTTTAGGAGGGTATGAGACAGGTTGCGGGATTTATGCAGCATGGTCTCGTGAATCAAGGTCACTCGGGACGAGTGGGGGTTGAGTTTACTACGAGTTGAAGGAAGTTACTATAACTCCTTAGGCAGTTAAGGATGATTAAAGAAGATAGAATGATTAGCCATGGTTGAAATGGCACATTTACGGTAGTGATCAGTTTTGTCAGTGTAATTAATTCATGCATGTGGTTTGGGCCGGTATGTGCGGGTTTGCCGGCTGTCGTAATAGATTTCATGTGGGAGCATTCGAGTTCCATGGCCTGTCAGGTGTAGGCAGATCCCGGAAGGGTTATGGTGGTTCAGACCACTACTTAAGGATTTGCATGTCTTGTGATTGTGGGAATTTACTCGTGTGTTGTGATGGTACTCTTGAATTGAGTTAAGTAAAAGGTTTCTATATGATGAAGTATTCACCTTACTGGTGGTTCAGAAGTTATGATGGAATTCTTGCGCTATCTCATATTGGCATGTTAGGTGCGGTAAGCAGTATGTAACTAGGAGTAAGAATCGAGATTGCGGTTCGGTGTTATCAAGGATGTCGTGATCTTGGATGGGCAAAAAAAAAATTGGTTTGAAAATTCAGAGTAAGCTCGTGTGATCTTCAGTATCACCTGAGATCAATACTCGGTGAAAGGGGCTTTGTACCCTGGTTGTAACGACCCGACCAGTCGTTTTGAGCTCTAGTGCGTCTTTCAGCGGTTTGAAGTCGTGAGCAGCTCCATTTCAGGTATTATGACTTGCAGGTGTGTTCGTATTAGAATTTCGGAAAGTTTAGAGTTGATTTGGAAAGAAAACTCTCATTTCAGAAGCCTTAAGTTGGAAGAATCAACTAAGATTAGAATTTTGAGTAAACGACCTTTGAATCAGGATTTGAAGGTTCCTGCAGCTTCGTATGATGATTTCGGACTTGGGCGTATGTCCGGATCGGGTTTTGGATAACCCCGGAGCGTTTCGATGCATATTGTGGAAGTCAGCATTTTTGAAGATATTTCCTAAGTTTGGCCTGAAGTGCATTTAAGTAATGTTGATGTCTGTTTGGGATTCTGAGTCTGGGAATAGCTTCGTATGGTGATTCTGGAGTTCGGAGCGCGATCAGAAGTGAATTTGGATGTCCAGAGGTCATTTTGAAGTCAGTTGGCTAAAGATAGGAATTTGAAGTTTTTTGGAGAAATCCAACCGAAAGTGGAAATTTTGACATCGGGGTCGAAATGCGATTCCGGAAGTTGGAGCAGGTCCGTAATGTCGAATATGTCTTGTGTGCAAAATTTGGGGTCGGACGTGATTCTATAGGTTTCAGCATCAGATGTAGAAGTTGGAAATTTCTAAGTTCATAAAATTGGGATTTGGGTGCGATTCGTGGTTTCGATGTTGTTTGATGTGATTTGAGGCCTCGAGCAAGTCCGCATTATGTTTTGGAACAGGTTGGTATAATTGGACGGGGTCCCGAGGGCCTCGGGTGGATTCCGAGTGGTTAATGGA
The DNA here is from genome assembly GCA_005239525.1 of Nicotiana knightiana. NCBI lineage: Eukaryota > Viridiplantae > Streptophyta > Magnoliopsida > Solanales > Solanaceae > Nicotiana > Nicotiana knightiana. Next base: position 14,265 of record ML422626.1, read on the forward strand.
TCAAGTTTGGGAGTTTGAAGAAGGCTGAGGTTGCTGTCATCTAGTGTGACCGCACCTGCGAGGATTTGGCCGGCAGGTGCGGAGCCGTAGGTGCGGGTATGGTACCGCAGGTGCGAAGGATGGATGGTCTGGCTGGGAGCGCAGGTGCGATGGCATTTCCGCACATGCGAAGACGCAAATGCGGACAGTGGGGCGCAGGTGCGATTTTGGGCTGGAGTTAAGGCAGCCGCAGGTGCAGGAGATTGGTCGCACCTGCGGGAGCGCAGGTGCGGAGGCTGGATCGCAGGTGAAAAAACCGGCCTGGGCAGAATGTTTTAAAATAATAATCTTGGTTCATTTTCTTCATTTCTTCCTTGGCTTAGGCGATCTTGGGAAGCTTCAAAGAGAGAATTTCTTCATGCATTGGCAAGGTAAGTAAATTCCTTCCATTTCTAAGTTAAATACAAGATTATATGCATGGATTAGGCATGGAAATTGATTGGAAATTTGGAGAAATCTTAAAGAAACCTAGAAAATGTAAATTTGGAATTTAGCCACGAATTGAGCATGAATATTTGAGTAAATTGTATATTTGAGTTAGTAACGCTATGGGTAGGGTATATTTTCGAGAAATTTCGAATTCCGGGCACGTGGGCCCGAGGGAATTTGGGTCATTTCACTCAGCGAAGTTGGGAAATTATATAATTTGGAATTGTTGCAAATATTAGAGTATATTTTCATTGGTTTGTCGTTGTTTGGATAGTTTCAGAGCGTTATGCGACGTTTGGAGTCATCGAAAGGGCTTGGAAGCCGGTTATGGAATTTCGGAGCGAGGTAAATCTCCTTTCTAACTTTGTGAGGGGGAATTGTCCCCCTAGGTGAACTAATTAAGTGTGTGTTACTATCTGCGGGGGCTACGTACGCACGAGGTGAAGAGAGTCCGTGCGTAGCTACTATTATGCCATGTTCGGGTAGCCTAGGACCCACTAGCATGCCTTACCTATTATACCTGTGATCTCGTTTGTAATATTAGACTGCTAATATAATCGGAATTGTAATTGAATGACTAAAGAATATTAGAGTTTATATTTTTAAGCATCTAAAAAGAGAATTGATTTTCTTCGCGGGAAATTGTAATTCCGGATAAGGTGGTATTATTAAACATTATAAAAACTTGGCAAGTGAATTTCAAAAGAGGGATTTAAATATTATTTTGTGGTTTTTAAAAGAGAAATCGGTCATTTACTTGCGTTTTTGTGTTCTCGACGTATTCGGGGCGGATTGTTGATTGTGCATGTGACCGCTTCACAATTTACATTCCGCGAGCGGAGTATTATTTCCCCAACTCTCATGGGAGCGGGCCGTACGCCACAACGAGATTGAAAGAAATATTATGGTTCGGGCCGTTCGACCTTCGGCAGTGCACAAAGATGATTATTATGATGGCTCAGGCCGGTTGTCCTTATCCCATATACGCATGCTAAATTGTTAAATGTTTTCTTCATGATTTTTTGAAGTGATAAGATATTTGGGGAAAAATAAAAAAGAAATTGTGGATTTATGATATTTGGAGGAAAACAAAGAGGAAATTGTTTATTTAAGATATTTTGGGAAAATAATGAGAAAGTGGTGACTGTTTGTTTATTTCCAGTATTTACTTGGATTTCAGTGCCTTATATATATGTTGCTTTACTACCTTTACATGCCTATCGTGTTCATCTTATACTGTTAACTAATTTGCTGGCCCTTAGCGAGTGTCTAATTCGACCTCTCGTCACTACCTCTCTGAGGTTAGACGGGCGACTTACTGAGTACACATTATTTTTGTACTCATGATACACTTGCTATGCATTTTATTGCACAGGTACTTTCATAGCAATGTGGAGGATTCAGAGACTTAGGCGAGCTGCATCATCCGGAGGCGATTCGCAGCTGACAGAGTCTCCCTCGTACTGTATTTATTTTTAGTTTAAATTTCCTTGTCCAGTTTGTATTTCTGACAGGCTTTGTGATGATTGTATAAACTCTTAGAAATTTCTCATGTACTTGTGACACCGGGTTCTGGGATGTGTTGGGATATATCTGCCAAAGTGTAAATTTAAACTATTATTTTACTTGACAGATTTTATTTAGCTAACATATAATAAAGTGAAAGGAAACGATTTTTCATAAATGATAAACAAGAATTTATTTCGATTAATTAATGATTGTCTTGCCTGACACTGATGTCGAGCGCCATCACGACCATATGGATTTTTGGGTCGTGACACTGGTCATGGGTGCTTGACGTGTTTTGTAGTGTTAGTGTGGTCGGTGATGCGGGTGTGCATTTCGGAAGCCTTAAGTTAGGGAAATTGACTAAAATTGGAATTTTGAGTAAACGGCCTCCGAATTGGGATTTGAAGGTTCCAATAAGTTCGTATGATGATTTCGGACTTGGGCATATGTCCGGATCGGGCTTTGGATAACCCGGGAGCGTTTCGGCGCATATTGTGGAAGATAGCATTTCAGAAGAATTTCATAAGTTTGGCTTGAAGCGCATTTCAGTGATATTGATGTCCGTTTAGGATTCTGAGCCTGGGAAAGCTTCGTATGGTGATTCTGGAGTTGGGAGCGTGATCGGGAGTGAATTCAGATGTCCGTAGGTTATTTTGAAGTCATTTGGCTAAAGATAAAAGTTTGAAAGTTTTTGAGAAATCCGACCGGAAGTGGAAATTTTGATATCATGGTCGGAATGCAATTCCGGAAGTTGGAACATGTCCGTAATGTCATTTATGACTTGCTTGCAAAATTTGGTGTCATTCCGAGTAGTATAGGTCGGTTTGGCGCTTTGAAAGCGAATTCTAGAACTTTAAGCTCAAAGTTTGATTCAATTTGGTTTTGGGGTCGAATTCTTAGTTTCGTTGTTGTTTTTCACGTTTCGAAAAATCGAGCAAGTCCGTATCATGAATACAGACTTGCCAGTTCCTTTGGACAGGGTCCCGAGGGGCTCGGGTGAGTTTCGGACCCCTCAGAGTTAATTTCAAAACACCAGATTTTCACTGACTGGTTTTCTTCAGTGCGATCGCGGGTGCATTAACGCGATCGCATAGAAGGAATTGGCAGGGTGTGGGGAAATGCCCTGTGCGATCGCATGGGCCTGTTTACATTAGCACAAGGGTGATATGTGGTTTGGACCTGTTTTGTTCTCCGCGTTCGCACCCCCCTCCCCCGCAATCGCACAGGCCTGGCCCAATTGCTCTCTGCGATCGCATGTGCCCTTCTACGGTCGTACAGTAGGCCTTCAGGGATCTTGACCAGTTGACTTCCGTGAATGCACTGCCCCTGCTGCGATCGCACACAAGGGGCAGCTGGGCGGTGTTAGTTTTAAACGGGACTTAGTCCCATTTTAGCCATTTTTCTTCACTTGGGGCGATTTTGGGAGCTTTCAAAGAGGATTCACCTAGCAACTGAGAGGTAAGTGATTCCTACTATAATTTGAGTTGAATACTTGGATTTTTAGGTAGATTAACACACTAATTAGTGAGAAATCATGGGTTAGAGTGAAAAATCTAGGTTTTATATAAATTGGGAGAATTACCAAGGAATTTTCCATGTAATCACACCAAACTATATATTAATGATCCTTAGGCTATGGGTAATTGATTCCTTCGAAAATTTAAGGAATCCGAGCATGTGGGCCCGGGGGGGGGGGGGNATTAATGATCCTTAGGCTATGGGTAATTGATTCCTTCAAAAATTTTCGGAATCCGAGCATGTGGGCTCAGGGGTGCATTTTAGGATTTTTCAAAGTAAGGTGAAATGACTAAGTAAATAGGAGAATTCTATGCTTTTGAGTATAATTTAATATATTTACATAACGTTTGATTAGTTTGGAGTCCTTGGGAGACGAGTTTGGAGTTTCGGGCGCGTTCTTGATCCGGGAAGTAGATTCGACACAAGGTGAGTCTCCTTTCTAACTTTGTGAGGGGAAATTGTCCCCCTAGGTGAACTAATTAAGTATGTGCTACTATCTGCGGGGGGGCTACGTACACACGAGGTGACGNAGTCTAGGACACACTAGCATGCCTTACGTGTTGTACATGTGATCCTGCCAATAGTATTAGACTGATATTGCTATTGAATTTGTAACTTATATCCTACGAAGGATAGAGTGTACCTCCTTAATCATTTAGAAAGAGAATTGACTCCTCCGTGGATAATGGTATTCCGGATAATGTTATATTATTGAATATTATTAAACTTGGCAAATGAATTTCGAGAAAAGATTTAAATACTATTTTTGTGACTTTTAAAAGAGAATTTGTCATTTACTTCAGTATTTGTTTCCCGATGTAGTCGGGGTGGACTGTTGATTGTGCATGACTGTGTGTGACCGCTTTGCAATTTACATTCCACGAGCAGAGTGTTATTTCCCCCACTCTCATGGGAGCGGGCTGTACGTCACAGCGGATTGAAATATGCACTTATGGTTCGGGCTGTTCGACCCTCGGCAGTGCATAGATATGATTATTTTGTGGCAAAGATGCACTTATGGTTCGGGCCGTTCGACCCTCGGCAATGCATAGTTATGATTATTTTATGGCAAAGGTGCACTTATGGTTCGGGACGTTCGACCCTCGACAATGCACAAAGATGATTATTATGATGGCTCAAGACGGTTGTCCTTATCCCGTATGCGCATGCTAAGTTGTTAAACATTTTTCATGAATTTTGAAGTGACAAGATATTTGGGGGAAAATGAGGAAGTAGTAACTGTTTATTTACTTTTAGTATTTATTTGAATTACAGTTATCTGTAATGCTTACTATTTTATCATCCTCTTATGCCTATTACTTATATCATATTCTGTTAAATTAATTCGTTGGACCTTAGTGAGTGTCTAATTCGACCTCTCGTCACTACCTCTCTGAGGTTAGGCGGGCGACTTACTGAGTACATGTTATTTTCGTACTCACGCTACACTTATTGTGTATTTTTATTGCATAGGTACTTTCATAGTGACATGGCTGGTTTGGAGAGTTAGGCGAGCTACATCATCCGAAGGCGATCGGCAGCTGACAAAGTCTCCCTCGTATTGTATTATTTTATTTTAATTTCCTTGTCCAATTGTATTTCAGACAAACTTTGTAGAAATTGTAAAATTCTTAGAATTTGCTCATGCACTTGTGACACCAAGTTCTGGGATGTGTTTGGGATTTAATTTAATACATGGAATGGTTTACCTATTGTATTTATTTTATGAATTCTTATTCGCTATTATAACTTGTAAGTGAAAGGTAACGATTTTGAAAAAGAAGTTATAACAAGAATTTATTTCAACTAATTAATGATTGGCTTGCCCGACGGTGGTGTCCGGCGCCATCACGACCTTAGTAGATTTTGGGTCGTGACACCAACGTGTTGCTGAACGGAATCAAGGGAAGCATCTTACCGTGGAATCTCTAAATCTCGAGGAGTCAAGGACGTACTCCGGGCTGACAGCCAAATACCTGCCTCAGAACCTATACAATTAAGTACATAAGCATATCATGAGTACATAAACATCATGTACCTAGTAAATATCCAGTCTAATCTCGAAGAAGTAGTGACGAGAGGTCGACTTGACACTCACTAGGGACAAAACAATTTATTCAATTATAACGCTAAGCATGAATATCAAAGCTGAGTGACAATAAAGACAAGAAATGACAAATCTTTCCACAAGTATATTTAGGTGCCAACAACTGTTAAACAAATTACAAATTTATTCTTCAAGGCCCTTTTAACGAGTTGAAAATCATAGGAAATACCAAGCAAATTAACATGCGCACAATATGTCAAGGACGTACGGCTTGATCCAACAGAAAGAGTAAATGTGCACTGCCGAAGGGTCGAATGACACAAATCATAGATGCATCTATTAACCTATCGAGGCGAACGACCCGCTCCTTTGAGAGTAGTGAAGGAAATCACCCCCACGCGGAATATAATTGCGAAGAGGTTTGACATAAACATAGCACATTCTTCTCAATTCATTTTTGAAATTAATGACTTACTTGATACCTTTAAATTCCTAAGATATTGATGTAACTTTCACTCAATGATGACCACACATATAAATCAATTAGCAATGTTCAGAAGGCATGGTGTAAGCCTAAACTACCCGGACATAACAAGAATAGTCACTACGCACGGACCCTCGTCACCTAGTCCGTACGTAGTCCCCCACAATCATTCACATAATAAATAATTTCACCTATGGGGACAATTCCCTTTTACAAGGTTAGAAAGGAGACTTACCTCGTATAAAGCGTACTTCCCGATTCAAGAATGCGCTCAAACCTCCAAATTTGATGCCCGACAACTCAAAGCTATCCAAACATTAAATGAACTAGTCAATCTATGCTCAAAAGTTCATAATTCTACCGCTTAAGTGATTACCCAAGCAAATTCGTAAGATTCGTAAAATTCACCCCGAGGCCCACATGCTCGGATTTTTGAAATTCTTAAAGAAAGTTGTTACCCATAACCTAAGGATCAATAATATATGATTTTTACTAGATTCCATAACAAATTTCGTGGTTAAATCCCATTTTTATCAAAACCCTAAGTTTTACCCTAAACTCATAATTTTCACTAATCTTTGTGTGTTAATATACCCAAAACTAAGTAATATACTCACATTAAGTAGGAAATATGTTATCTCGAGATGCTAAGTTGAAACCTCTATTTTTGGGAGCTCCTAAATCGCCCAAAGTGTGATAAATGCTCTCAAATAAGCCTGAGTCTCGATTTAAAACGACCTTATTGACTCCAGTTATTTCCCACTTGCGGCGAGTGGACCGCACTTGCGGTCTTGCACCTGCGGTTGTCCAATCGCAGGTGCAGTCGCACCAGATCTGGTGCACCAACAAATTTCTTTGAGCTGGGACTCGCCTCGCGTAACGTCCGAACACCAGTTCTAAATCATAATACGGACTCGCTCGAACCTATGAAACGCCCGAAACAACATTAAATCTAAGAATCGTACCCCAATCAACTAAAACTCAACTTAAGAACTTTAAGTTCTTGGATTCACTTCTAATACGCCGATAGTACTTATACTACTCGGAATAACACCAAATTTTACGAGCAAGTCATAAATTCCACTACAAAACTATTCCCAGTCTTGAATTTCCATTCGGTCCTTGATAGCGCCAAAACACGTCCCAAACCTCAATTTTGAACTTCAAGAATCATATTTCACTATCTGGCGCCGAAACACCCCCCGGTCATCCGAAACCCGTTCTGAACTTACGCCCAAGTACGAAATCATCGTACGAACCTATTGGAACCTTCAAATTCCAATTTTGAGGTCGTTTACTAGAAACGTCGACCGAAGTCAAACTTGGCCTTTAAGGCCACCCTTAAGGAACTAAGTGTTCCAATTCCAACCCAAACTCATCCAAATTCCTGAACCAACCATCCCTCAAGTCATCAATCAATAAAAGCAAGTATAATAAGTCTGATATAGAGGCACGGGGTTCTAGAAAGCAAAACGACCGGTCAGATCGTTACAGTCTGGCAATACCTGATAAATTTGATATGCGTATATAAAAATCTTTGAAGGATTTAAACTGTTCTGAAGCATATTAAGGTTCCCAAAAAATTCATTAAATAAATATTTAGAAAATCATGGCGTACGTGATTTATTTTTATGTCAATTGCAATTGATGCAGTATGTATCTTGCTAGAACCATGAGTATAACAATATGCTAACGAGATATAGTTTAATTCCTATATAAAGATAAAAGAATACTATTAAGATTATGTTGCAAAAGGAATCCTTGATATAGATTTGTTTATTCTAACAAATAGTGTCAAGGTTTTGTTGGTTATGCAAATGCAAGTATTTTATGAAGTTCGTTCTTTAAACAATCTATTTGTATGTGAGAGTACTTCCATATTTTTATTTCACAAGGCAGTCAATTATTGATACTTATCCAAGTCATGTCAATATACCAGCAACTGATAAAGCAAATGACTCAACATAAAACAGATGTGTGACTTTTCCTTGAAGAGAAGATTTCAATAATAGTGAAGGAAATGATATTTGCTTATCTCAATTGAAAGAAGGATATATTGAAGGAGACACAATAAATCATATATTTCATCAAAGTTCTTTGTCAGACAGAATCTTCAACAGAATGATGAAATAGATGTTCAACAAAATCGTTCAAGTGATAATTTGGCGGAATGATTCACTAAGGCATTGACTGTCTCAACATTATAGATGTTGTCAAGCTTGGAATTCGTTGTCTACAGAAAATAAAGTGATATTTTTATCAGGGGGAGGCAAATACGTGCTGTACTCTTTTTCCCTTAGCTAAGATTTTATCCCACTGGTTTTTTCTGGCAAGGTTTTTAATGAGGCAGCAAATAATGTGTATTACATGATATGTGTACTCTTTTTCCTTAACTAAGATTTTTTCCCACATCGTTTTTTCTTAGTAAGGTTTTAATGAGGCACATTATCTATGGACATCCAAGAGGGAGTGTTATAAATAATTATCTAATGGTGGATGTCCATAATTCATAAAAGAGTAATGCCCACTACTCTTCTCCATTATCTCCATTCACCTCCCACTACTTCTTATCATTATGATTGTAACTCTCATACCTCCATAACCTCCCCATGATCTTCCTCCATGATCTCAAATGTTTAATGTCATGTTTATGGCATTCTTTTATATACCTCTATGTAATACTATAAATAGATGATGGGAAGTGATATTGTATACACTTGACTACATAGAAGAAATAAGATAGTTCTCTCTTACTCTCTACATTTCTTATCTATTTTCTTATTTCATATTATTACTTTTGTAACGACCCGGTCGGCCGTTTTAAGAATTAGCGCCCTTATCCCTTATTAACCGCTTCTCCCATGTCTATTTATGTTATTGGAACTTGTCGGAGCGTTGAGTGATGAAATCCGGGGTGATTTTGGACACATAGTCCATAAATGTGGAATTTAGCTTTAGAAATTTGGCCATAGCTAGATCTGTGTGAAGACGGATCCGGAATGGAATTCTGTTGACTTTTAGCTCCATTGGGTGATTTTGGGGTTAGGAGCATGTTTGGAATGTGTTTCCGAGGTCGGTTGTAGATTTAGGTTTGAATTGGCGAAAGTTAGAATTTTCGGCGATTTCTGCCGATAGGTGAAATTTTGATATCTGACTCGGAATAGAATTCCAAAAGCGACAGCAGGTCCGTAATTTCATTTATGACCTCTGTGCAAAATTTGAGGTCATTCGGATGAGTTTAGACGTGTTTCGGCACCAAATGTGGATTCTAGAAATTTCATAAGTTCTTAGGATTGAATCTATGCATAATTGATGATTTTGATGTTATGAGATGTGTTTTTAAGGCTCGACCAAGTCTGAACAAGGTATTAGGGTTAGTTGGTAGGTTTGGTTGAGTTCCTGGGGGCCTCGGGGTTGTTTCGGATGCCCAACGGGTGAGTTTGAGACTTTGTGAGCAGCTGAACCATCTGGTTCTGATGTCTCACACCTGCGATGGTATTTCCGCAGGTGCGAAGGGGGTGCCACAGGTGCGACCCCAGGTCATTTAATGAATTTTCGCACCTGCGATTGTGTTTTCGTAGGTGCGGCACCGCATGTGCGATCCCAGTGTCGCAGGTGCGAAATTTCTAGGCTGGTTATACCAAAAATCCGAGGGTTTGAAATTCATAATTCCAAAATCGATTGTGAGCTCGGAACTTGGCGATTTTCAGTGGTATTTTAAGAGGAGAATTATACGTAACGTTTTCTAACCTTAATCCATTTGTATATCAATAATCTCTATCAATTTCTCAATCTAATCAATGAAATTGGATGAAAAACCATGAAATTGGGAGGAATTTTCCCCAAGTAGAAATATGAGGATTTAGGGAGATTTAGACGTCGGATTTTGTTGATTCTTGTTCGAGTGGGTTCATGAGCGAATGGGTGTTCGAGAAATAGAAATTTTACCCAATTCCGATATGTGGGCCCGAGGAACTTTTTGGGCGAATTTCCTAATTTCGCGTATTAGCTTATAAATAATTAGCTATTTTGTTCCCTTGAAGTGATATTTATACCATGCAATCAATTTGAATAGATTTGGGCCACCTGGAGTCAGATACTCGTGGCAAGAGCGTGGTATTGAGTTGATTGGCGCAATCAAGGTAAGTGGCTTGCCTAATTCTGTGTTGGGGACTTCCCCTTAGGCATTTTTATACTGATTTTGTTACGTAGACGTCGTGCACGTGAAGTGACGAGTGCGTACACGGGTCATTGTTGCTAAAATCCTATTTTTACTTCCATGAAATCGCTCATTTTCATTCATATATTACTGTTTCCTATATTAATTGAGTAGATAGCTTAAGAGTAAGCATTCCTACATCTTCTTACCTAATTTCCCCTTATTTGCTACTAGTCGCATCATGCTTAGGTAACTTTACTCTATTCTTGCCTATTGTTTTCCTGGACTATTTAATTAAGCCATAATTGACATCTTCTGCTTTGCATATTTAAATTGGGACTACGGACCGAGATCCGAGAGCTTTCCCCCTGTACTGCATTTCATATTTAAATTGAGACTACGGACGGAGATCCGGGAGCTTTCCCCCTGTATTGCATAGCATATTTAACCCCTGTACTTCATAGCATATTTAAATTGGGACTACGGACTGAGATCCGGGAGCTTTCCTCGTGTACTGCATTGCACGTTTACTGTTGAGATATATGTTGTGCTGAGCCGAGGGCTCTCTTTCTGTTATTTATTTTCCCGTTTTCATTAATTCTGTTTATCATTGCTTATCTATATTTCACTGTTTAAAATTGTATATTGACTTGTTTTAAAAACTCAGTAGGGCCTCAACCTGACCTCGTCACTACTTGACTGGGGTTAAGGTTGGCACTTACGGAGTACCAAATGTGGAGTACTCACGCCCTTTCCTGCGCATGTTTTCCCCATGTGCAGATCCAAGTACCAGCACACAATATCGTGGATAGGAGTCGTTCTAGTAGCAGCCAGGAGACCGCGAGGTAATTCTGCCGCATCCGCAGAATCCCACGAGTCCCCTTCTACTCTAGTATAGGCATAGAAGACTTAAGTATTGTTCACTGTTTCATTGTATAGAGCTACATTTAGTACATAGCTTGTGATTATAGTGACATTTCGGGTTTTGGGAAGTAAAAGTGTATATGCTGGGCAGCTATGTTATATCTAGTTGAGTTCTTTTCTGTCTTTATTTATTGATTCTATCATTTTCCGCAAATTTTAAGTTTACCTAGTCGTAGAGACTAGGTGCCGTCACGATACCTTTTGGAGGGAAAAATGGGCCGTGACAACTTTGACCTTAGTTTTTAACACCTCTTTCTTTCTTCTTCTTTTTTCACTTTCTGTTTTCTCTCATTTCTTCTTTTTACTTCTGCTTCATTTCGTTTCGTCCTTCCCCCTTTTTCTTCCTCCATTATTTTGAAGTGTCGCCGAGAATATTGTTTATCATTGGCAAGGATCGAAGTCGGAAGAAAATGTAGCAATTGAGAGTAAGAATTTTAATAATAACACCGCAATATCTATATTATTATAAAAGCATAAATACAGGGCTAGTTTACAAAAATAACCTTATAACATTAAGCATAATAACTCATAATAAAAGGACATAATCAGAATTTTAGATATTAGCCTAATCCTATTAGTTTTAGGACATAATACTACACGTTAGGAATCCTACATGATTACCGTTAGGAATCCTACATGATTACTGTTAGGAATCCTACAAGTATAATTAATTTCGAGCTGTCTAATTCATATAAAATTGAACAAGTAAATATCGTTAGTCATACAATCCTATTACTTTTAGGATGTACTTCTTAAAAATTCGTATTACTAATTTAATTCGAAAACGTATTATAATGTCCTATTAGTAATTTAATTTGAGAATGTATTATATTGTCCAAATCCATTTAGGAAAAGGATAGCTTAAATTATTATAAAAGCATACATACATTATTAATATACCAAAATAACCCTAAAATATTAAGCGGGATAACTCATATGAAAAGGACATAACCGCAATAATATATATTTTTGGACTACAATACCTTCTTTGTTAATTTTTAATATTTAATATTTTAAAATTAAAAAAATTATCTATTAAATTCTTATTAAAAATATGTAGGAATGTTTTATAAAATCAATTTCATAAGAATCCTCCGTATTGACAATACATTACCACTCCATAATGTCCAATACAAAAAAAAAAAAAAAAAANAAACAAAAGAAATATTAAATGGACCATATAAAAATTTGAAGTTGAGAAAAAAATATACTCCTATGATAATATGTTTTTATATTATATTTGAACTATTAACCTGCTCAAATAATATTTTTTAATAATTTTTTCTGTAATATTGAAAAATACCCAATTATTAAACAACAACTAAAAAAAATATTTAAGAATATAAATGTGTGAGAAAGAGGGAAAAAATGGTTGGTAAGAGTCAGTACCACTAATAATTCTACAAATATAAAGATCTAAAAATTAAATGTCATACCAATCTTTTACTCTTTGAAAATAAAATTTATAGTGAATAATATTATAATTAAAATTAAATATTCAAAACAAGAGATGAACTAATATTAAGACCTGAATCAACATAGAATAAATTATTTTTAAATCTTTTTATTAATTATTTAAAAGAGAATTCAATTTAATTATTTTTTAAAGTAAAAATTTTATTCAAGTTTAAAAAAAAATCTTAGGATACATAAATTTATTACATAGAAAGAGCGTTAGAACACAAAGTAAAAAGGTTAGTATATTACTAAGAATCAAAATGTTATACAAGTGTCTGAGGAGACACAATCAATGCTAAATCCTAATCAGGAACAAGCTTTCAAAACTATATTATAATGAGTCGACTCTGGTATAACAAGTTTATTCTTTGTAGATGCCTCCGGCGGAATCGAAATAATATTTCTATGTCATACATTACTTGCAACTATCATATCAAGAAGCATGACACTGTTAGCAATAATAGCAAGTGGTGTAACAACAACGATTTTATTGTGACACCACCTACTTTAGATTTGATACATCTCTTCAAACAACTTAAATAACCAACACAAATATATCAAAGCAGAACAATGGTGCTAAATTTATAAGGAAAGCAAAATTGATAGTATGAGATGGAACACTTATAGCAAAGGGTCGAACAATCAAAATAATTACCCGGGGTTCATATTAATGAACCGTTTGGTGAAAAATTAATGGTTTGAGAGGTGATTTCTGTCAAGTACTATCAGTAGTTCCAAAATCGACAAAAGCAGAGACTGTAAAAGCTAGCTTTCCAAAGTTATACTTCTGGACTCAAATGAAAAAGATTTAATTGACAAAAAATATAAAGTTTAGAACAGATCCAGTATTTAGTGTCTTCTTGCTTCGTGTCGAAAACAAATAAGAACATCCAATAAAAGATGATTTGGTTTTTTCTGAACACTTAGTTATCATTCTCAATGGTAATAGTAGTGCATTTAATAAGAGAAATATTTCTTTCATTAGATTAAAACGCAATTTGTGCAGATCACATGATAGAATTAAAAAGATATCTTAGCTAGCAGAAATAAATATGTTGATCAACTAAATAAAAGATTGATTGCAAAATTTTATAATAAAAATAAAATATTTTTCAGTTTTTGGCTCAGCAAAAAATGATACCAATAATTACTACAAAAAAAACTTTAATACTTTAATACTTTAATACCAAATGACCTTCTACCATATATGTTTGTTGTCAAGTTTATTATGTCTTACGTATGTTAGTGTCAGTGTATATATAGTAGACCAAGTTAAAATTGATCTTCCATTGTATATAATTTAATTTTGAAAAAAAATATGTCTGTCATTCTACTGAAAAACTTTGATATGCCGAATACCTTATGTAATAGCACATAAATGATATATAAAAGTTTTGACGATATCGTCATACATGCAAAAATTATGAACTGGTCAATGTGCATCTAAATATATTCTTATCCCTGAAATCAACTTTCGTTTTTTGAAACTAAGGAATATCCTTTTAAATTTGTGTGAAAATAATTTTTAGTATGTTTATGTTTTGATAATTAACAAATAAAGCACAAGGTCAACCATCCTAAATATTGACCTAATATTACCGCAATATATTTTCTTGTACGAACAATTATATGTTGCACTTTCAAGAGGGATATCAAGATCGACAACAAGAGTTTTGGTTAAGGCAGAGCAAGCAAAGCATTAAGAGGAAACATACACAAAACAATATTGTTCACAAAGAAGTGACATGACAAAATTGATCATTCATGTAAGTTTTGATGATGTCTTTTTATTTTAAATTTATGTATTATGCTAATGTAATAATTTTTCGGTATTTAGATGATTGTTGTATTATTATACATAAAATTTCTCTCATTAATTAAATTATTGTTCCTTTATATAAATAAATATTTAAATCATTATGTGCCATTATTAACGTGCAACACACGTTCATAGATACTAGTTAATATAAATACACGGATTGTCTTGAGTCGTGTTGGGCACTGTCCTAAGAAACTATTTCAGCAATGTGAAATGTCTCTCCAGGATTAAACAAGCCTACCTCTATTTTAGGAGGATACATGAATCAACAAAATATTAAATTATAAATCCAACTATTTAAAATAGGGGAACAAAGAAAGTAAACTACAAAAGTTTAAGGAGGAAAGAAAAAGAAGCTGAAGAAGAACGAAAAAGGCAAAGGAAAATGCTGATGATTGATGGCCATTTTGAAGGCCTATTTATAGCCTTTAAGTGAAGCTTAGATCATGACAATTGTATACCACTTGTCTTCAATTTCTCATGCAAGAATGCCACATAAAAGGACATTTGTCCATTTTTTGGAAATGTCACAATAATTCCCCCACATGTTTTCAAGAAATTCATACAAAGAGAAGTAAGATTTGTTGGATTTGTATGGTCCAAATGCAATAGGTTTGGTGTCTTTTGGACTATGAACCAAACTTAGACAAACTTAACTCATAGAATTACTGGTGAAATATAATATTTCTATGAACCACTAATTCTTATTTTAAGTCAGATATTTTTATCAATCACATTTCGACCTCACGATTTTGCTGTTCAACGCGGTTTTGCACCACTAGGCCTTGCACGTGCTTGATTATTCATGAGAGCTCTAGATACTAAGCCAAAATCTCATAGGAGAGGCCCCACTCCACTTTCATATAGGTGAATCATCAAGTGTATACTGTTTTAAATACACCATCCATAAGGACTATGAATTTCATTAAGAGTTATAAGTCATCCTCTCAATTAGTAGCAGTTAAGAACTCTCCTTTAGTGCTTCAGTGCCAATATCGACTTGTTATTACCCACATGAACCTACTTCGTGGGATCTCTAATCACATAGGTTGGGTTACCATCTCTATTGACAACATGTCGGCTTTAACCCCATCTCTTTTGAGGTTTGAAGAATTAATTTTCTTCTCACTGATTTAGTCAGAGGGTCGGCCAAATTAATTTTTGACTTAACATAATCAATGGAAATTATTCCATCTCCCAGCAGCTGCTTTATGATATCATGTCTTAATTTCATGTGTCTACTTTTATAATTATAAGATTTATTCTTTGCTATAGCTATTGTCACTTGGCAATCACAATGTATAAACACAAGAGGCAATACATCCTTTACTAAAGGGATATTACCTAAGAAATTTCTTAGCTACTCAGTGTAACGATCCGACCAGTCTTTTTATTTTTTAGAACCCCGTACCCCTAAATAAGACTTAACATATTTGCTTTTATTTATTTATGACTTGAGGGGATGGTTGGTTCAGGATTTGGAAGAGTTTGGGTTGAAATTGAAACACTTGGTTCCTTAAGGTTGGCCTAAAGGGCCAAGTTGGACTTCGATCAACATTTTGAGTAAACGACATAAAAATCAAGGTTTGAAAGTTCCAATAAGTTTGTATGATGATTTCGGACTTGGGCGTATGTTCGAAACAAGTTTTGCATGACCCGAAAGTGTTTCAGTGCCAAATAGCGAAATAAGATTCTTGAAGTTCTATAATTGAGGTTCAGAATGTGTTTTGATGATATCGAGGTCCAAATAGAATTTTGAGATCGGGAATAGTTCCGTAATATCATTTAAGACTTGCACACAAAATTTGGTATCATTCCGAGTAGTATAAGTACGTTTCAGCGTGTTAGAAGTAGATTTAAGAACTCAAAGTTCATAAGTTTGATTTAATTGGTTTTAGGGTGTGATTCTTAGTTGTTGTTTCGGGAGTTCCGAAGGTTCGAGCAAGTCTATTTTATGATTTAGAACTTGTTGGTATATTTGGACGGGGTCTCGAGGCCCCGGATGCCATTCAGATGTCGCACGAGGCGAGTCCAAGCTCAAAATGAGATGCTGGTGCACCAGTTCTGGTGCGACCGCACCTGCGGTTGACCAGCCGCAGGTGCAAGACCGCAGAAGCGGTCGACCCCTTGCAGATCTGACCATAGAGAGGATGCCCAGGTTCCGCAAACGCATTCCTTTTCCGCAGAAGCGGTGCCGCACGTGCGGGCACCCTTTCGCAGGTGCGATCCTTGCCAGTCCTTCCCCTTTCCGCAAATGCGGATGATGGTCCGCAAAAGCGAGACCGCAAGTGCGGTCCACACGTCGCAGGTGAGAAAGTACTGGAGGCAGTAAGGTTATTTTAAAAGTGAGACTTAGGCATATTTGAGGTCATTTATTGCATCCTCGGGAGATTTAGGAGCTTCCAAAGGGGAGATTTCAACCTAGCATTGTGAGGTAAGTTATTTCTACTTAATTTGAGTTTAATACTTGGTATTTTGGTAGATTAACACATAAAAATTAGTGAAAATTATGGGTTTAGAGTAAAACCTAGTGTTTTGATAAAACTAGGATTTAACCACAAAATTAGTTATGGAATCTAGTAAAAATCATATATTATCGATCCTTATGTTACGTGTAACAACTTCCCTTAAGAATTTCCGAAATCCGAGCACGTGGGCCTGGGGGTGAATTGTAGGAATATTTCCTTTGGGGTTGGATAATCACTTTAATAGCTAGAATATGAACTTGTAAGCCTATAATGATTGGTTCTTACGCTATTTGAATAGTTTCGGATTGTGCGTCTCCGATTTTAGGTTTGAGAGAATTCTTGAGTTGGAAGTAGGCTCGAAACGAGGTAAGTCTCTTTTCTAACCTTGTAAGAGGGAATTGTCTCCATAGGTGAAGTAAATAATTATGTGCTACTATTTTTGGGGGCTACATACAGACGAGGTGACCAGAGCCCGTCCGTAGCTACTATCATGCTAAGTCCGGGTAACCTAGGACCTAAAAGCATGCTTACTTGTTACTTGAAACTTTATTGTTAATTCAACTTGCTTAGATCATATCAATTTGGTAAATAAATCCTAATAGATAGAACAATATATTCTTTAACATAAAAGGGAAGTTGACATTTTTTAGTATTTGTTTTCTTGATAAATTCTTGATTTGCCTGCTTGATGTGCTTAATTGTATTGACCGCGTCACATGTATGATTTGCGAGCGGGATAATAGATGCATCTATGGTTCGCGCCATTCGACCCTCCGGCAGTGCACAATTTATTATTATGGTTGATCGGGTTGTACGCCCATGGCACTGTCTGCACATGTTATTTTCTTGGCCTACTGCGGCTTGAATTGTTTAAAATGCCTTAGAACATAAATTGTCAACTGAAATGATAAGAATTTACGTATATCTATATCTATGGAAAAAATTGTTATTTCCTGTTATTCTTGCTATTTAGCCATGATATCCATTCCCAGTCGCATGCTTAATTATATTGTTTAGCCCCTAGTAAGTGTCAAGTCAACCCCTCGTCACTGCTTCTTCGATGTTAGACTGGATACTTACTGGGTACATAATGTTTATGTACTCATGCTACGCTTCTGTACTTAATTGTATAGGTTCTGAGGTAGGTGCATCTGGTTACCAGTCCGGAGCGCATTCTTGATATTGAGGCAGAGATTCTACGGTGAGCTGCTTATCCTGATGCCGTTCATCAGCGCGTTGAAGTCTTTTCTTTTGCTTATTCTGTCTATTCTATTTCAGACAGTAGAGTAGATGTATTCTTTTGTTCATTCTACTAGATGCCCATATACTTGTGACACTAGTTCCTGGCACACACATTGGTAGACTATTTTTTGGTGATGTAATTATTTAAAACATGACTTCTTTTGATCATTGCAATCTAATGTGGCTTCTTCATTTGCTATTTTCAAATGTTTAGTAATTTAAATTAAGATGTTATTGGAAAGGTTTTTAATAAAATAGAGGGGACTCCCTTGATAAATATTGTTGGCTTGCCTAACTTCGGTGTTCGGCGCCATCGCGACCTAGAATGGAATTTGGGTTGTGACAACATGGTATCAGAGCTCTAGATTCACGTAGGTCTCACAAGCAATAGGCAAACCTAATAGATTCTTGCGGATCGGTACATAGACGTCTGTGTTTATCTTTGGGAGGCTATGAGGTGTTAGGAAATTTCTCTTTGTTCATCTTCTATCGTGCAGTTGGTGGTATACTATATTTCACTCTTCCATTCTCTCACAGATGGTGAGGACGCGTATAACCGAAGTTCCAGACCCGGGAGGAGCCGCTCCCCCTGTTGCTAGAGGCCGGGGGAGGTACCAGACCGAGGTAGGGGATGAGGGAATCCCAAAGCTGCCCCAATTGCACCACCAACAGATCTAGAAGAGAATACTATCATTGAGGAGCAGGGTGAGGTGCACACAACAGATCCTGCCCCGGTGAATTTCGTGACAGCGCCGGGCTTTCAGGAGGTCATGGGCCATATGATGCGGTTCATGGACACTATGACTCAGGCTGGTTTATTTCCAGCGGACCCGCCCACATCTCAGGTGGGAGGGGGAGCACAGACCCCTATTGCCCAGGCCCTGGGACATGCAACTGTGGTATATCAGACTTCGGGTACACTACCCGCCGGTGGGGCCCATCCAGTTGCAACAGTAGCACCGGAGCCCAGACCAGCTACGGATGGCGATCCACAGATGTTATTAGACAGATGGACTAAACTACACCCTCCTGTCTTTGGGGGCGAGCGTCATGAGGATGCTCAGGATTTCATTGATAAGTGCAGGGGCAGACTGCACAACATGAGGATACTGGAGTCTCATAGGGTTGACTTCACCACTTTTCAGCTGGAGGGAAGGGCCCGTATGTGGTGGCAGTCTTATGTTCTTGGTAGACCAGCAGGGTCTCCCCCTATCACTTGGGAGCAGTTCACACAACTTTTTCTGGATAGGTATATTCCACCCTCTAAGAGGGAAGACCTATGGTACTGGTTTGAGCAGGTTGAGCAGGGTCAGATGTTAGTGATCGACTACGAGGCAAGGTTTTCTGAGTTGTATCATCATGCAAATGCGGAGGTTTGTAGCAGGGTCACACTCTGGTATTAGGGCCAACATGGCCCGAGAGGTGGAGATGGGGACTTCTTATCAAGTAGAAGTGTAGATCGCTCATAGGATTGAGGGCTATCGTCTGAGGAGTAGAGACCAGGGGTAACAGGATAAGAGGGCTCGGTTTTCTGGAGATTTTAGAGGTGCTCTGGCTAGGGGAAGAGGTCAGTTTGGGAGGGGCCATATTCAGCACCACCACAACCTCCTCTAGGTTCTCGGTGAGGACATATTTCAGTATGATGCCGGAGAGTTCTTATCACCCACCAGCTATTTAGGGTTCGGTCCATCAGGGTTCTTTTAGCGCCTATTTCAGTGCCATGCCATAGAGTTCATACCATCCCCTAGCCATTTAGGGTTCCTCCGGTGGGTATTCCAGCCACCAGGGCCAGTCTTCAGGGTAGCAGTTTATGGTGTTGAGAGGTTGTTATGAGTGTGGGGATCCAGGTCACATGAGGAGGAATTGCCCCAGGCTCCGGGGCAAGGCGGTACAACAGAGTCATCAGCCTATGATTATAGCACTAGCAGTCTGGCCACCCAGAGGCGGAGGACAGGTGGTTAGGGGTCGTCCTAGAGGTGGAGTCCAGGCAGGGGGAGCTCAGTCAGCTTCTGTCCAATCAGGTGGAGGCTAGCCAGCCGGTTCTCCAGCCAGATTCTATGCTTTTCCGGCCAGACCTGATGTAGTTATCACAGGTATTATATTCGTCTGCAGTAAGGAGGCTTCAATATTATTTGATCAAGGGTCTACCTATTCATATGTATCATATCTGTTTGCTCATTTCCTGGATATTCCTCGCGAGTCCATGGGTACTCCTGTTTATGTGTCCACTCCCGTGGGCGATTCTGTGGTTGTGGACCGGATCTATCGATCCTGTGTGGTCACATTCTGTGGGTTCGATACTAGAACATACCTCTTGTTTCTTGGTATGACCGACTTTGAGGTCATCCTGGGCATGGACTGGTTATCTCTTTATCATGCCATACTAGATTGCCATGCCAAGACTGTTACTTTAGCCATGCCTGAGTTACCAAGATTGGAGTGGAGAGGTTCCTCAGTGAGTGCAGCTAGTTGGGTTATTTCTTTTCTGAAGGCTTGACGTATGGTCGAGAAGCGTTGTTTGGCTTATCTCGCTTATGTGTGGGACACCATCGCAGAGTCTCCGACGATTGATTCAGTGCCAGTAGTTCGGGATTTTGCCGATGTGTTTCCTTCCGACCTCCCAGACATGCCTCCAGAGCGTGATATTGATTTCTGTATTGACTTGTCCCCAGGCACCCAGCCTATATCTATTCCACCATACCGTATGGCTCCGAAAAAATTAAAGGAATAACTTGAGGAGTTGCTAGCTAAGGGGTTTATCAGACCGAGTGTATCACCTTGGGGGTGCTCCAGTGTTATTTGTGAAGAAGAAAGATGGGACTATGCGGATATGTATTGACTACCGCCAGTTGAACAAAGTTACCATCAAGAAAAAGTACCCTTTGCCACGCATCGATGATTTTTTTGACCAGTTATAGGGTGCTAGGGTGTTTTCTAAGATTGACTTGAGATCGGGGTACCATCAGCTGAAGATTCGGGACTCAGATGTTCTGAAGACTTCCTTTCGTACAAGATATGGTCATTATGAGTTCCTTGTGATGTCCTTTGGCTTGACTAATACCCCACCAACGTTTATGGATTTGATGAATAGGGTGTTCAGGGCTTATATTTATTCTTTTGTTATTGTCTTTATTGATTCTTGATCTACTCACGTAGCCTGGGGGAGCACGAGCGGTATTTGAGAGTAGTGCTTCAGACCTTGCGGGAACAAAAGTTGTATGCCAAGTTCTCCAAGTGTGAGTTTTGGTTAGATTCCGTAGCATTCTTGTGACATGTGGTGTCCGGAGAAGGTATCAAGGTGGATGCCAAGAAGATTGAGGTAGTTCAGAGTTGGCCACACCCTAATTCAACTACCGAGATCAGGAGTTTCTTGGGATTGACAGGTTATTATCGTCGGTTTGTGGAGGGCTTTTCATCCATTGCAGCCCCTCTGACTAGGTTGACCCAGAAGGGTGCTCCATTTTGATGGTCCGACGAGTGTGAGGCGAGCTTTCAGAAGCTCAATACAAATTTGAAAAGGCACCAATGCTAGTGTTGCCTTCTAGTTTGGGGATGTATACAGTTTATTGCGACGCTTCGCGCATTGGCTTTGGATGTGTGTTGATGCAGGAAGGACGAGTTATTGCATATGTTTCACGTTAGCTGAAGGTTCATGAGAAGAACTACTCCGTGCATGATTTGGAGTTGGCAGCGATTGTTCATGCTCTTAAGATTTGGAGGAATTACTTGTATGGAGTGTCTTGTGAGGTTTATACAGACGACCGCATTTTGCAGCACTTGTTCAAGAAGAGGGATCTTAATTTGAGGCAGCGTAGATGGCTTGAGTTGCTGAAGGACTATGATATCACTATTCTTTATCAAACGGGCAAGGCGAATGTGGTTGTAGATGCCTTAAGCAGGATGGAAAAGAGTATGGGTAGCTTGGAATTCATTTCGCTGGAGGAGAGGCCACTAGATTGGGACATCCAGTCCTTGGCTAACAGACTTGTGAGTTTGGATATTTCAGAGCCCAGCCGAGTTCTTGCATGTGTTGTCGCTCAATCTTCATTATTGGGACAGATCTAGGCTCGGTAGTTAGATGATCCGCATTTGGCAGTTCTCAGGGAGACAATACTACAGGGTGGTGCCAAGGAGGTTTCTATCGGGGATGATGGTGTTCTGTGACTACAGGGTCGCCTATGTATTCCTAATTTTGATGGACTGAGGGAGAGGATTCTAGAGGAGGCACACAATTCACAGTATTCTATCCATCCAGGTGCTAGGAAGATGTATCATGATCTGAGGCAGCACTACTGGTGGCGGCGGATGAAGAAAGACATAGTGGAGTATGTGGCTAGATGTCTAAATTTCCAACAGGTTAAGTATGAGCACCAGAGGCTAGGAGGCCTACTCCAGCAGATGCTTATACCTGAGTGGAAATGGGAGTGCATCACTATGGAATTCGTAGTTGGGTTGCCACGGACTTTGCGGAAGTTTGATGCGGTTTGGGTTATTGTATACAGGTTGACCAAGTCGGCACACTTCATTCCAGTAGCCACTACTTATACTTCAGAGAGGTTGGCCCAAATCTACATTCGGGAGATAGTTCGGTTGCACGGTGTGCCTGTGTCCATCATATCAGATAGAGGTCCTCAGTTCACCTCGCATTTCTAGAGAGCCGTACTGAGTGAGTTGGGCACCCGTGTAGAGCTCAACACAATATTTCATCCTCAGACCAACGGGCAGTCGAAGCGAATAGTTCAAATATTGGAGGACATGCTCAGAGCATGCGTGATTGACTTTGGAGGGCAGTGGGATCAATTCTTGCCCTTGTCCGAGTTTGCTTCCAACAATAGCTATCAATCCAGTATTGAGATGGCCCCATTTGAGGCTTTATATGGTCGGCGATGTCGTTATCCCATGGGGTGGTTTGAGCCTTGCGAGGCTAAGTTATATGGTACTGATTTGGTAAAGGATGCCTTGGAAAAGGTAAGGTTGATTCAGGAGAGGCTTCGCATGGCTCAGTCCAGACAGAAGTTACGTGAATCAGAAGGCGTTTGATATATCATTCATGGCCGGCGAGAAGGTTCTCTTTAAAGTCTCGCCAATGAAGGGCATTACGAGGTACAGGAAGAAGGGAAAGTTGAGCCCAAGGTTTATAGGTTCGTTTGAGGTGTTGAGGCAAGCTGGGGAGGTTGCTTATGATCTTGTTCTGCCTCCTAGCTTATCGGGTGTTCATCCATTTTTTCCTGTATCTATGCTCCGGAGGTACCACGCCGACTTGTCTCATGTGTTAGACTTCAGTACCATTCAGCTAGACGAGAGGTTAGGCAGGAGCGCCAGTTGAGGTCTAAGAGGGTTTCCGCCGTTAAGGTCCAGTGGAGGGGCCAACCAGTCGAGGAGGCGACTTGGGAGTCCGAGGAGGACATGCGGAGCAGATATCCACACTTGTTCAGCACTCCAGATATGATTCTAGACCCGTCCGAGGACGAACGTCTATTTAAGAGGTGGAGAATGTAATGAACCGACCGGTCATTTTGCTTTCTAGAACCTCGTACCCTAAATAAGATTTCCCATATTTGCTTTTATTGATTTATGACTTGCGGGGATGGTTGGTTCGGGATTTGGAAGAGTTTGGGTTGAAATTGGATCACTTGGTTCCTTAAGGTTGGCCTAAAAGGCCAAGTTTTACTTCGGTCAACATTTTGAGTAAATGACCTCGGAATCTGGATTTAAAGTTTCCAATAGGTTCTTATGATGATTTCAGACTTGGGCGTATGTTCAGAACGGGTTTTGGATGACCCGGGAGCGTTTCGGTGCCAAATAGCGAAATAAGATTCTTGAAGTTCTATAATTGAGGTTTGGAACATGTTTAGCTGATATCGAGGTCCAAACAAAATTCTGAGACTGGAAATAGTTCCGTAATGTCATTTAATACTTGCACGCAAAATTTAGTATCATTCCGAGTAGCATAAGTACGTTTCAGCGTGTTAGAAGTAGATTTAAGAACTCAAAGTTCATAAGTTTGATTTAATTGGTTTTAGGGTGTGTTTTGATGTTGTTTTGGGTGTTCCGAAGGTTCGAGCAAGTCCATTTTATGATTTAGAACTTTTTGGTATGTTTGGACGGGGCCTCGAGGGTCCCAGATGCCATTCAGACATTGCGCGAGGTGAGTCCAAGCTCTAAATGAGCTGCTGGTGCACCAGTTCTGGTGCGACCGCACCTGCGATTGGCCAGCCGCAGGTGCGAGACTGCAAAAGCGGTCGACCTCTCACAGATGCAGCCATAGATCGGATTCCCAGCTTCCGCAGATGCGGTCCTTTTCACAGAAGCGGTGTCGCAGGTGCGGGCACCCTTTCGCAGGTGCAGACACCCTTTCGCAGATGCAGACACCCTTTCGCAGGTGCGATCCTTGCTAGCCCTTCCCCTTTCCGCAGATGCGAACTATGGTCCACAGAAGCGAGACCGCAGGTGCGGTCCACATGCCGCAGGTGCGAAAAGACTGGAGGCAGTAAAGTTAATTTAAAAGTGGGACTTAGGCATATTTTAGGTCATTTATTGCATCCTTGGGTGATTTAGGAGCTTCCAAAAGGGAGATTTCAACCTAACATTGTGAGGTAAGTTATTTCTACATAATGTGAGTTTAATACTTGGTTTTTGGGTAGATTAACACATAAAGATTAGTGAAAATTATGGGTTTAGAGTAAAACCTAGGGTTTTGATAAAACTAGGATTTAACTAACGAAATTAGTTACGGAATCTAGTAAAAATCATATATTATCGATACTTATGTTATGGGTAACAACTTCCCTTAAGAATTTCCGGAATCCGAGCACGTGGTCCCGGGATGAATTGTAGGAATCTTGCCTTTGGGGTTGGATAATCACTTTAATAGCTAGAATATGAACTTGTAAGCCTATAATGATTGGTTTTTATGCTATTTGAATAGTTTTGGATTGTGCGGCTACAATTTGAGGGTTTGAGAGCATTCTTGAGTTGGAAGTAGGCTCGAATTGAGGTAAGTCTCTTTTCTAACCTTGTAATAGGGAATTGTCCCCATAGGTGAAGTAAATAATTATTTGCTACTATTTGTGGGGGCTACGTACGCACGAGGTGTCGAGATTCCGTGGATAGCTACTATCATGCTAAGTCGGGGTAGCCTAGGACCCAAAAGCATGCTTACTTGTTATACTTGAAAATTTATTGTATATTCAACTTGCTTAGATCATATCAATTTGGTAAATAAATCTTAATAGATTGAACAATATATTCTTGAACATAAAAGGGAAGTTGACATTTTTTTAGTATTTGTTTTCTTGATAAATTCTTGATTTGCCTGCTTGATGTGCTTAATTGTATTGACCGCATTGCATGTATGATTTGCCATCGGGGTAATATATGTATCTATGGTACAGGTCGTTCGACCCTCCGGCAGTGCACATTTTATTATTATGTTGGATCGGGTCGTACGCCCACGACACTGTCTGCGCATGCTATTTGCTTGGCCTACTGCGGTTTGAATTGTTTAAAATGCCTTAGAACACAAATTGTCAACTGAAATGATAAGAATTTACTTATATCTATATCTATGGAAAAGCTTGTTATTTCCTATTATTATTGCTATTTATCCATGATATCCATGCCCAGTCACATGCTTAATTATATTTTTTAGCCCCTAGTAAGTGTCAAGTCGACCCCTCGTCACTACTTATTCGAGGTTAGACCTGATACTTACTGGGTACATAATATTTTTGTACTCATGATACGCTTCTGTACTTAATTGTACAGGTTCTAAGTTAGGTGCATCTGGTTACCAGTCCGGAGCGCATTCTTGATATTGAGGCAGAGATTCTACGGTGAGCTGCTTATCCTGATGCCGTTCAGCAGCGCGTTGGAGTCTTTTCTTTTGCTTATTCTGTCTGTTCTATTTCAGACAGTAGAGTAGATGTATTATTTTGTTCATTCTACTAGATGCCCATATACTTGTGACACTAGTTCCTGGCACACACATTGGTATACTATTCTTTTGGGGATGTAATTATTTAAACTTGACTTCTTTTGATCATTGCAATCTAATGTGCCTTCATCATTTTCTATTTTCGAATGTTTAGTAATTTAAATTAAGATGTTGTTGGACAGGTTTTTAATAAAATAAATGGGACTCCATTGATAAATAGTTTTGTCTTTCCTAACTTCAGTGTTGGGCGCCATCGCAAACCTAAAATGGAATTTGGGTCGTGACACTCAGCCTCAGAACCAGCTAACTCTAGATCTACAAACTCTGATTCCATAGTTCATCTAGCAATGATCGTCTGTTTAGTTGATTTCCATGATATTGCACCACCACCAAGGGTGAATATATAACCACTAGTGGATTTTGTCTCATCTGAATCAGATATCAAGTTTGCATCACTATACCCTTCTAAAGTAGAAGGAAATACAGATACCATATTTCATGGTTCCTCTCAAATATTTCATTAGTCTAGCTAATACAGACTAATGTTCTCTGTTGGGATTATGAGTATATCTACTCAGTCTACACACAACATATGCTATATCAGGCCTTGCAAAATTCATTAAATGCATCAGACTCCTAATAATCTGTGCATATTTAGATTGAGCAACTGGGTCACCATTATTCTTTTTCAATTGAAAGTTAGCATCAAAAGGAGTGCTCACAGATGTGACATTAAAATATTCATTTTTTTAAGAAGTCTCTCAACATAATGTTCTTGTGACAACATTATTCCATCTTCACTCCTTATAACTTTAACTCCCAATATTGTATTTACTTCACCCAAATCTTTCATATCAAAATTAGCAGACAAAAATAATTTAGTACTTT
Organism: Nicotiana knightiana; assembly: GCA_005239525.1. Taxonomy (NCBI): domain Eukaryota; kingdom Viridiplantae; phylum Streptophyta; class Magnoliopsida; order Solanales; family Solanaceae; genus Nicotiana; species Nicotiana knightiana. The sequence goes on from ML422626.1 coordinate 41,185, forward strand.
TCACAATATTTAAACTTGTTCCAAACATAAGTATGTCATCAACATACCAACATATTATCACATAATCATTGTCTAACATTTTAGTATAAACACATTTATCCACCTCCACTGAAGAAAAATCGTCTCTCAGTAAGACTTGTTCAAATTTCTCATACCACTGCTTAGGAGCTTGTTTGAGGCTATAAAGAGATCTAATTAATTTACAAACTTTATATTTTTGTCCAGGAATGGCACAACCTTCAGGTTGAACCATATAAATTTTTTCTTCTAAATCACCATTTAAAAAAGGTGTTTTGACATTCATTTGATGGATAAAAAGCTTATTGATAGAAGCTAAGGTAATTAAAACTCGAATAGAAGAAATTCTAGTCACCAGTGCAAATGTATCAAAATAATCTATATTTTGTTTTTGAGAAAATCCTTTTGCTACTAACCGCGCTTTATATTTATCTAAAGATCCATCAGAATTAAATTTCTTTTTGAAAATCCATTTACAACCAATAGGCTTTTCACCAGGAGGTAAATCAGTTTAAATCCATGTATTATTTTTCTTAATAGAATCAATTTCAACTTTTATTGCCTCTTTCCAATATTTAGCATCTGAATCATATATAACTTCAAAATAATTTGATGGTTCATTATCGACAAGAAAAGTTTGAAAATTATTTCCATATGAAAAATATTCTTTCCTAGGCCTTTTGCTCCTTCTCAGTTCCTCATTAGAGGTAATTTTATTATTTGTTTCAACAGGTGTATGAGAAATTTTATCAGACAGTGGATAAATATATTCAAAGAACTCAGCATTCTTTGTCTCAATTATAGTATTGCAATTAAGTACGCCACTTTTAAAACAAGAAATCTATATGCAGCACTATGTTCAGCATATCCAATAAGCATGCAATCAGAAGTTTTAGAACCTATTTTTCTCTTTTTAGGTTCAGGAAAAAGAACTTTAACAAGGCACCTCGCACTTTTAAATATTTCAAGTTAGGTTTATAACCCCTCCACAATTCATACGGAGTTTTGCCAGCTCTCCTATGTGGTATTCTATTTTGTAAGTGACATGCAGATAAAATAGCTTCACCCCATAAATTATCAGGAGCAATAGAACTAACTAACATAGACTTCATCATCTCTTTCAATGTTCTATTTTTCCTTTCAGCTACTCCAGTTGACTCAGGTGAATAAGGCGGAGTTACTTCATAAATTATTCCATTCTTTTCACAAAAATCATTCAAAGATAAATATCTCCACCTCTATCAGATCTAATTCTCTTGATTTTTCTACTAAGTTAATTTTAAACCTCAGTTTTATAAGAAATAAAAGCATTAAAAGCATCATATTTATTTCTAAGCAAATACAACTTAGTAAATCTAGAAAAATCATCAATAAAAGTTACATAATATCTTTTACCAACTCTAGTCATAGTCTGTTTTAAATCACCTAAATCCTTGTGAATTAAGGATAATAATTCAGTTTCTCTATTTACAGAAAAATAAGTCTTTATGGTACTTTTAGCTTCAACACATATTTCACACTTGTCAATATTATTTGAGTCTAAACCAGATATTAATCCTAGTGACTGCATTTTCTTTATATACGCGACATTAACATGTCCTAGTCTAGCATGCCATAAAGAAATAGACTCAACCATATAAGCAGAAGTATTGATAACATCAGAAATATTAAGTACAAAGAGTCCTTGGTTACAATAGCTCTTTCCCACAAACACATTATTTTTGGTCATTATGATCTTATCAGAATCGAATGACACTTTCACTCTGGCTCTTCCCAACAAGGATACAGAGATCAAGTTTGCCCTCATAGTAGGAACATGCAGTACATCAACAAGGGCTAAAGTTTTCCCCGAAGTGAGTTTTAAGAGAACTTTACCCTTACCCAATACTTTGGTAGTACTTGAGTCTCCAAGGTAGACCTCTTCTCTATCATCCTCTGCAGGAGTATAAGAGGAAAATGCTTCTCGATTTGTACAAATGTGCCGAGTAGCCCTATAACGACCTGACCGGTCGTTTTGAGAGTTAGAGACCCGATCCCCTAATAACTGCTTTCCCCACGGTTGTTTCTGATATTGGGACTTGCCGGAGTTATTAGTTACAGAATTCAGGAAGTTTTAGGACAGTTAGTCCCTAATTGTGAGTTTAAGCCTTAGAATTTGGACCGTAGTCGGAACTGTGTGAAGACGAATCTGGAATGGAATTCCATCGACTCTGTTAGCTCCGTTGAGTGATTCTGGGGTTAGGAGCGCGTCCGGAATGTGTTTTGGAGGTCAGTAGTAGATTTAGGCTTGAATTGGCGAAAGTTAGATTTTTCGGTGCTTTCGGCCGATAGGGAAAATTTTTATATTGAGTTCGGAACGAAATTCTGGAAGTGTCTATAGGTTCGTAGTATCATTTAGGACCTGTGTGTCAATTTGAGGTCATTCGGACTAGGTTTGACGTGTTTCGGTGTCGTTTGTAGAATTTGAAAAAATGCTAAGTTCTTAGGCTTGAATCCGTGTTTAATTCATGTTTTTGGTATTATTCGATGTGGTTTGAAGGCTCAACTAAGTTTGAATGATGTTATAGGACTGATTGGTATGTTTGGTTGAGGTATTGGGGGCCTCGGGAGTGTTTCAGATGCTTAACGAGAAGAAATTGGGACTTAGGAAAATTTGGTGTTGTTGATTCTGGTGTTTCGCACCTGCGGAGGGGAGTTCGCAGGTGTGACTCACAGATGCGATGGGGAATTCACAGATGTGGAAAAGTCCAGGGCATGCTGGGCTAGCAGATGCGGCTGGTTGTCCGTAGAGGCGGAGCCGCAGATGCGGCCCAGTGGTTGTAGGTGCGGACCCAACCGTTTAAGTGATTTTCGCACTTGTGTTGACTTTTCCACAAGTGCAGGACCACAGGTGTGGCTCCATGAGCCGCAGATGCGAAAATCGCGGGGTAGAAATAGGAAATTCGAGGGTTTGAAATTTCATAACGCAAAAATCGACTTGGAGCTCGGTAGGAGATGATTTCTCGAGGGTTTTTGAAGGAAAATCATTGGGTAACAAATTCTAACTCTATTTTGATCATAATACAATAATCTATTATTGTTTTCTTCGTCTAATTGAGGAGTTTGAGGGTAAAAGTTTGGAAAGGGGGGAGGGGGGGTTCCCCAATTGAAAATCCGAAATTTGAGTGAGATTTTGACGTTGTATTTTGATGATTTTTGTTCGAGTGTTCTCGTTAGTGAACGGGTGTTCATAATTTGTAAATTTTACCCGATTCCGAAACGTGGGCCCCGGGGACTTTTTGGGGCGATTTTCCTAATTTCGCGTTTTAGCTTAGAATTATTTAGTTGAATTAGTTACTTATAGCTATATTACATTATGCAATTTATTTTAATAGATTCGGGCCATTCAGAGTTGGATACTCGTGGCAAGAGTGTGATTTCAAGTTGATTTGAGTGGTTGAGGTAAGTGGCTTGCCTAACCTTGTGTTGGGGACTCCCCCCTTAGTATATTTGATATTATTTGTTGTGTGGGCGCCGTGTACGTGAGGTGACGAGTACGTACACGGGCCGTTATTGCAAAAATCCCATTTTCCTTCCTAAAACATAAACCGTTCTTCTTCTATTAAATTTTACTAATATGTTAAATTGTTTAGCTTAGATTAGAAAAACATGCTTATGTGTTTTATTTCTTATTTGACTCTTTGTGCGCCATGTTTAGTTAAACTCCTACTTTCATTATCTGTGATTAGTATGAACTGTAGAAATTCGATGCCATATATGTCATTTATCTTGCATCACATGTTTAAATTAGGACTACATACGTATTCCAGGAGATTCCCATGTACTGCATATTTATTTAGGGACTACAGACGTATTCCGGGAGATCCCCCTGTACTGCATATTTTTTTTGGGACTACAGACGTGTTCCGGGAGATTCCCCCTGTTCTGCACATTTACTTTAGGGCTACAGACGTATTCCGGGAGATCCCCCCTGTACTGCATATTTACTTTGGGACTACGGACGTATTCCAGGAGATCCCCCTGCACTGCATAATCATTTGAAACTACAAGACGATATCTCGGGAGATTCCACCTTGAGTTTACCTTGTTATGAGCCAAGGGTTCCCTTGACTGTTATGTTTTCGAACGTTTCCTTAACTGTTTACTGTAGAATTTACTTATCTCCTTTATTGTTTTAAATTGATTATATTTACTCCAGTAGGGCCCTAAACTGACCTCGTCACTACTTGATCGAGGTTAGGCTTGGCACTTACTGGGTACCAATGTGGTGTACTCATGCCCTTTTTTGCACATGTTTTTGTGTGCAGACCCAGGTACGAGCTATCAGCCTCGAGGATAGTATTTGCTACTGATTCTAGGAGACCTTATGTATTTCTGCCGTGTCCGCAGAATCCTCAGAATCCCTTTCTGTTCCATTGTTTATAGTCTTTTTATGTACTTCCATACTTGTTTAGAGGTACAATAGTTATTAGAAGCTTGTGACTTTGTGACATTCCGGGTCATTGGGAGAATATTTTGTATGAGCTGAGTGGCACTATTTTGCTATTTAGATTATGCCCTTATTTTCCTTATTTCTTGTGTTTTTATTAAAGTTTTCCCTTAATATTAGGCTTACCTATTCGTAGAGACTAGGTGTCGTCACGATACCTTTTAGAGGGTAAATTGGGTCGTGAAAAGTTGGTATCAGAGCATTAGGTTCATAGGAGTCGCGAGTCACAAGAAGGTTTATTAGAGTCTCGTGGATCGGTGTAGAGACGTCCGTACTTATCTTCGGGAGGCTAAGTAACTGTTAAGAAAAATCATATTTCTTTGATTTCCTTGTCGTGCGAGTTATTGACATCAAAATTTCAAAATTCTATTCTATTCTTTCTCACAGATGGTGAGGACCCGTACTAGTAGGACCGATGATCAGGCACTCGATCCCTTTGCTTGAGCCGCCAGAGGCTGGGGTCGGGGTAGAGGACGACCACGCGGTGCAGCCCGAGCGCCTGTGAGAGATGTGTCAAAGGAGCCCCCAGCATCTCCAGTTGGAAGGTCGCCACCTGAGATTCCTATTGCTGCTCCAGCCCTCCAAGGATACTTTAGCTTAGTTCATGAGCATGTTCAGCACTCTAGCGCAGGCTGGACTACTTCTGATAGCTCCCGCTACTTCTCAGGTCGGGGGAGGGGCACAGACTCCCACAACCCGCACTCCTGAGCAGAGGGCCCAGGTTGAGCAGGCCCAGAGTATATTCCTATGCCCCTAGTGGCTCCAGTTCAGCATGAGACCGGAGTAGCTGCTTTTGAGGTAGAGCAGCTCAGACTTGAGAGGTACAAGAAGTACCACCCACCTATTTTCAGCGGACTAGCTTTAGATATGCTCTGGGTTTTCTTGAGGAGTGTCATCGTATTCTCCATACTATGGGCATTATGGAGACGAGTGGGGTTTCTTCCACCACTTTCTAGCTGAGGGGAGAGACATATTAGTGGTGGCGTGCCTATGAGCTGAGTAGTCCGGAAGAGGCAGCCTCACTCACTTGGACTCAGTTTTCAGAGATGTTCTTACGCAAGTATTTTATAAGCTGCGCTAGGGTGCTATGACTGTGTCAGAGTATGCAGTCTGTTTCAGTGAGTTAGTTCGCCATGCCCCGACTTTGGTTACCATAGTCATAGAGAGGGTTCGTCTCTTTATCGAGGGACTCCACCCCAGTATTCAGACCAGTATGGCCAGAGAGTTGGAGATGGGTATCACTTATCAGTAGGCAGTGAGTATTGCCAGGAGGGTATAGGGCATGTGTGCCCAGGACAAAAAGGAGAGAGGGGCCAAGAGCTCTCGAGATACTGGACATTTCTTAGGAGCTCGTGCACCAACAACACGCTATGGTAGGGGTTTCGTGAGTCGCCCTGTTCATTCAACTCTTCCAGCAGCCAGCAATATTCCAGCTCCTCCTAGACCTCAGGAGCCCTATTATGCACCACGAGTATCCAGTGTGCCTCGTGCTCGAGGTGCTATTATCGGCCAGTACAGCAGGCCAGTTCCGAGTCAGTCTTAGCCGCAACATCCTCCAAGGGGTTGTTTTGACTGTGGTGACACTCGTCACGTGGTTAGAGATTTCCCCAAAGCTAGGAGGAGTGCATCTTCATAGACTTATCCGGATCCATGTGACCCACCTTCTCAGACATCTCGAGGTGGAGGTCAGGGAGGTCGAGGCCGCCCTAGAGAGGGAGGCCAGGCCAGGTAACATGCCCTTCCAGCCCGTTCAGAGGCTGTCATTTCAGATTCAGTCGTCACAGGTATCGTCCCTTCTGTCATAGGGATGCATCAGTATTGTTTGACCCAGCCTCTACGTATTCATATGTGTCTTCTTATTTTTCTTCACATTTGGGGATATCTTGGGATTCTTTGAGTTCCCCTATTTATGTGCCTACACTCGTGGGAGATTCTCTCGTTGTGGACCGTGTATATCGGTCTTTTTGATTGTTATTAGTGGTTTTGAGACCAGGGCCAATTTGTTATTACTCAGTATGGTAGATTTTGATGTTATCTTGGGCATGGACTAGTTGTCGGCCCATTATGCTATTCGTGATTTTCACACTAAGACCATGACGCTTGCTATGCCAGGCTTACCGAGATTAGAGTGGAGAGGTACCTTAGAGTATACTCCCCCCAGGGTCATTTCTTTTCTTAAGGCTCAACGGATGGTGGAGAAGGGGTGTGATGTGTAGTTGGCCTATGTGAGAGATGTCAGTGTTGATACCCCTACAGTTGAGTCAGTACCAGTAGTGAGGGACTTTCCTGATGTATTTCCAGCTGATCTTCTGGGTATGCCACCCGATATAGATATTGATTTCAACATTGATTTGTTGTGGGGCACTCAGCCTATTTCTATTCATCCCTATCGTATGGCTCATCTTGAGTTGAAGGAGTTGAAGGAGCAGTTGTACGAGTTTCTTGATAAGGGTTTCATCAGGCCCAATGTATCACCTTGGGGTGCTCCGGTATTATTTGTGAAGAAAAAGGATGGTTTTATGCGTATGTGTATTGATTATCGACAGCTGAACAAGGTTACAGTGAAGAACATGTATCCCTTGCCTCGCATCGATGATTTATTTGATCAGTTACAGGGCGCTAGGGTATTTTCAAAGATTGACTTGCGTTCTGGCTATCATCAGTTGAAGATTCGGGAGCTGTACATCCTGAAGACTACCTTCAGAACTAGATATGGTCACAATGAGTTTCTTGTCATGTCATTTAGGCTGACCAATGCCCTAACAACCTTTATGCATTTGATGCACAGTGTGTTCCGGCCTTATCTTGATTCCTTCATCATTGTGTTTATTGATGACATCCTGTTATATTCATGGTCTCGAGATGATCATGAGCAACACTTGAGGATCGTGCTTCAGACTTTGAGGGAGAAGAAGTTGTATGCAAAATTTTCTAAGTGTGAGTTCTGGCTTGATTTAGTGGCATTCTTGGGCCACGTATTGTCTTGTGATGGGATCAAGGTGGATCCGAAGAAGGTGGAGGCGATGCAGAGTTGGCCTAGACCGTCATCAGCTACGGAAATCCGCAGTTTCCTAGGTTTGGCAGGGTACTATCACCGCTTTGTAGAGGGGTTTTCATCTATTACAACACTTATGACCAGACTGACCCAGAAGGGTGCTCCGTTCAGGTGGACCGAGGAGTGCGAGGAGAGCTTTCAGAAGCTCAAGACAACTTGGACTACAACCCTAGTATTAGTATTGCCGACAGTTTCGGGGTCCTACACTGTCTATTGTGATACCTTGAGGATTGGCCTTGGAACGGTATTGATATAGGACGATAGGGTGATTGCCTACGCCTCCAGACAGTTGAAGGTGCATGAGAGGAATTATCCAGTTCATGACCTCGAGTTGGCATCTATTGTTCACGCCCTGAAGATCTGGCGTCATTATTTGTACGGTGTTACTTGTGAGATTTACACTGATCATCGGAGTTTACAGCACTTGTTCAGGCAGAAGGACCTTAATCTACGTCAACGGAGGTGGTTGGAGCTACTGAAAGACTATGATATCACTATATTATACCACCGGGGTAAGGCCAATGTAGTGGCCGAGGCCTTGAGTCGTCCGGCGGAGAGTTTGGAGAGTTTGGCATATCTTCCAGCAGCTGAGAGGCCCTTAGCCTTGGATGTTCAGGACTTATCCATCCAGTTCATGAGATTGGATATTTCAGATCCTAGTCGGGTATTAGCTTGTGTGGTTGCTTGGTCTTCTATTTATGACCGCATCAGAGAGCGTCAATATGATGACCCCCACCTTCTGGTTCTTCAGGACAGGGTCCGTCGAGGTGATACCAGAGATGTGACTATAGATGATGATGACGTGATGAGGATGCAGGGTCGGATCTATGTGCCCAATGTAGATGGGCTTCGGGAGATGATTCTTGAGGATGCCCATAGCTCGCGGTACTCCATTCATTCGGGTGCTGCAAAGATGTACCAGGATTTGCGGCAGCACTATTCGCGGAGGAGGATGAAGAAGGATATAGTGGGGTTTGTGGCCAAGTGTCTCAACTATCAGCAGGTTAAATATGAGCACCAGAGGCCGGGTGGATCACTTCAAAGTTTAGAGATCCCCGAGTGCAAGTGGGAGTGGATAACCATGGACTTTGTAGTTGGACTTCCATGGACTTTGAGAAAGTTTGATGCTATTTGGGTGATCGTGGATCGGCTGACCAAGTCAGCTCATTTTATTCCAGTGTTGACCACTTATTCATCAGAGCACACATCTTGAACTAACTAGCTGGCACATGAACCGTATATGCTTAGGAGATGTTTTGAATATGAAATATCAATGAACCGAGAGATTGTCTACTAATGCGAAAAGGTTGCAAACTGATCTGACTAATTGAAGTCGAATTCAGCAAGGAAAGTAACAAAAGAAAGGAAGTTGAGTTTGGTTCGAATTGGTTCACCCAGGTAGAGTTGAACTAGAATTGGAAGATAAGCTCAACGACTGACTGTATAAATACTTGGTGTATTTCTGCTGGAATTCAACATGCACAAAGCTGAAGTGAATCAAAGTCTGAAAGCAAAATTCCCAGAGTTATTTTTTGCTAGCAGAATCATTGTGTGATGCAACGACTACAGTTCCACTAGAAGAACAAGTTCCATCTGATTGATGATTGAGTCTAGTTGATTACAGTAGGAGTTTTTAATATTATATCTTTCAGCTTTCATAGAAGCAATTATAATAGGTACGTATTGTTCAAGTTAGAGTTAACTTGAGGCGTGTAGAAATTAGCTAGGGGCTAGTTACTATAAAGGGATTAGAGTTAGTCCTAGGATTACAAAAGAGTTTATTTTGT
>ML422629.1:0-30609 GCA_005239525.1 Nicotiana knightiana
CTTTTAGAAAGGACGTGTTATGCCTTGACTTGGGTTGCTCAGAAGTTGAGGCATTATCTCCTAACCTACACCACTTAACTCATATCCAGAATAGATCCTTTGAAGTACATCTTTCAAAAGCAGATGCCCACTGGCAGGCTCGCAAAATGGCAGATTCTGCTCACAGAGTTCGACATTGTCTATGTCACTCGCACCGCAATGAAAGCACAAGCTTTGGTAGATAATTTGGCAGAGAATCCAGTTGATGATGGTTACAAGCCACTGAGCACATACTTCCCGGACGAAGAGGTCAACTCAATAGAGGAAGTAGTTTCGGACACCACCCATGTATGGAAAATGTATTTTGATGGGGCTATCAATATGAAAGGAGTTAGGATCGGGGAAATCCTCATCTCGCCTATCGGACAACATTACCCTGCAATGGCCCGACTCCGTTTCTTTTGTACCAATAATACGGAAAAATACGAAGCTTGTATCATGGGTCTGAAAATGGACCTCGATCTGGAGGTGCATGAACTATTGGTTATGGGAGATTCTGATTTGCTTATCCGGCAAGCCCAAGGCGAATGGGAGACTCGAGACATCAAGCTTATTCCCTACAGACAATGTGTGCAAGACCTGAGCAAAAGATTCAAATCCATTGAGTACAGGTACATGCCCAGGTTTCACAACGAACTAGCCGACGCCTTGGCTACCTTAGCCTCGATGCTCCCTTATCCGGGAAACACTCATATCGATCCATTGGAAATCCAAGTTCATAATCAACACGGTTACTGCAACACTGTTGAGACAGAACCAGTTGGTGAACCATGGTATCATGACATAAAACAATTCCTGAAAACAAGGGATTACCCAGAGCATGCCAAGGGAGATAAAAAAAGAACTATAAGGCGGCTTGCCGACGGTTTCTTCCTGAACAGGAAAATTTTGTACAAAAGGACCCCAGATTTAAACTTGTTAAGATGCATAGATGCCACAGAAGCTGAGCGGATTATGAGTGAAGTGCATTCAGGTGTATGTGGACCTCACATGAATGGATATGTTTTGGCGAAGAAGATTCTGCGGGCAGGGTATTATTGGCTTACCATGGAGCGAGATTGCTTCAGTTTTGTTCGCAAGTGTCACTAATGCCAGATTCATGGTGACCTTATTCACTCGCCACCTTCAAAGTTGCATCCCATGTCCTCTCCTTGGCCCTTCGTTGCTTGGGGAATGGATGTTATTGGACCAATCGAGCCAAAGGCTTCAAATGGGCATAGATTCATTTTGGTCACAATTGATTACTTCACCAAGTGGGTGGAGGCCGCCACTTTCAAAGCAGTCACCANACATCCAATCTAAATAGTAATTTGATGAAGGAGGTATGCCATCAATCAAAATTATGCATCGCCATTCTACCCCTTACCGGCCAAAAGCCAATGGAGCCGTTGAAGCGGCGAACAAGAACAAGAAGATTCTTAGGAAGATGATCCAAAGTTCGAGACAATGGCATAAAAAGTTGCCTTTTGCTCTTTTGGGATACCGCACAACTGCTCGCACATCTGTTGGAGCAACTCCTTATCTATTGGTATATGGAACAGAAGCTATAATACCGGCCGAAGTCGAAATTCCATCTCTCCGAGTCATTGTAGAGTCGGATATTGAAGATACAAAATGGGTAAAGACCCGATTGGAACAACTAATGTTGATTGATGAAAAACGGCTAGCGGCAGTGTGGTTTGGCCAGTTATACCAGCAAAGAATGGCACGCGCGTACAACAAGAAAGTGCGTCCAATGCACTTCGAGGTGGGCCAACTCGTTCTGAAATGCATTCTTCCACACCAAGTAGAAGCTAAAGGAAAGTTCGTCCCAAACTGGAAAGGACCCTACATCATCAAAAAAGTGTTACCAAAAGGGGCCTTGCACTTGGTAGATGAAGAAGGAAGGGTACCAGGCATGACCATTAATGCAGATGCGGTCAAAAGATATTATGTCTCATATATACCCACTGTGGAACTTTCACACATGATTTTCTCAGAATCGAGATGATGAAGGCCACCATTTCTCGTTTGTTCCAAATAGGTGTCACCCTCTTGTTAACCCTTTTGATATGTATTTGTCTTCTTTGTTTTCCGCTTTTGGAACCTATGTACTTGCAAAAAAAAGGAAATAATCCAAACAACGAATCTTCTGAGTCACTGAACTACGTCCGACCTGATTCCGAAAGGATACGTAGGCAGCCTTACCCTGGGTTTGGTCCCATCACAACAAAAATCCATATGCCCAATACTCCAGAACTAGTGCAGAAGTTTGTTTTATTTTACCGTTTTTCTGTAGAAACGATTCCAAAAGTGGTAATTCAGTTCAAGGTTCTTTTCCCATTTTTTCCATGTTAAGAACTTCTGGTCGATCTTTGAGAATATTTTGAAGTCACCATGCCATGGGCAACCTTCCGCATGTCGTATTGTAGTAAAGAAAAAAAAAGAGAAGAAATAAGAGAGTCTTATCGGTGAAAACTAGTATGGGCATTGTAAGGAGACAGTGAGCAGAGAAATGAGAGGGTCTTATTGGTGAAAACCCAAATGGGCACCATAAGGCGATGACGAGTAGAGAAATAAGAGAGGTCAGTTGGAGAAAACCCGCAAAGGGCGCTACTGGCCGAATGAGAGTCTTCGTACTCCGGCATGGGCACAACCAAGACAGTTTCAAGAGGAACCTTTGTGATGGATTTTGAGAATTAGACAGCTCAGACGGATCAGGCGTCCAGTCCAGAATGCATGTCATGATTCATTGAATTCGGCACATACTTCCAGATAAGTCTCCATGTTCTTTTCCCCGAAAGGTACGCCTTTTGTTTAAGCACAGTTCTTTTGCACCTTCAAGTATTCTTACATTTTTACCCATAATTTTCTTTGAGTCTCTTTCGGTCTAATCTTTCGTCAAAAGCGAACAAACAAATGGCTGAAAAACTGGCTACAGTTTTCCCGTAATATCAAGCACAATTTGGGCCATATACGGCATTGACGAAGGCACGAACCCGTCTGTGATCTCATTTGACAAGGCAAACAAAATGTCTCAAAGAGACTGAAAAGGTTTCCTAAGCAAGACCTCATCATGAGAAAAGTTGACAAGCACTGCAGACACAAACCGGTACCAGGTGCAAGACAACCGAGTTTGATTTTTAAAGAAAATTGCATTGCCTCGGAGACAAAGGTAGCAATACCAAGGACGTATAGGTATGAAACAGTTGGAGGCAACATTGGAAAGCCAAGGTCTCCAGAAAATGATACAGATCAGTCGAGCATCTCGGTACCATACTGACAGAATCAGTTCTTCAACTGCGGAGAGGCCGTGATAGAGTATCCGAGAACCTCGGTACCATACTGGTAGAATCAGTTCTTCAGCTGCGGAGAGTCCGTGAAGTCAAAACCACAATAGGGCATCAAGGACACAAACCAACCACCACTTTGAAAACTCATAAATTTTTCTTTGTTTGAAGCAGGAACAAAGCAGTGCAGAATGGCGATTCTTAAAGGACGAATGTCACCGAACGTAAGCTCCTTAAAATCTCCATTCTTCTTTTATTTTTGGCATGCATCACTACTATTCGTACCTCCTAGTTTAGTAGCTTAACTCAGGTAGAACCATTTCACCTAGGGGATCCAGCTCATAGTCCCGAGTAGAAGTACTTTTCGCTCATGGTGTTTTACATAACTTAAACCAGATAGAACCATTTCGCCTAGGGGGATCCATCTCATAGTCCCGAGTAGAAGTACTTTTCGCTCAGGGTGTTTTACATAGCTTAACCCAGGTAGAACCATTTTGCCTAGGGGGATCCCGTTCATAGTTCCGGGTAGAAGTACTCTTCGCTCAGGTTGTTTTACGTAGCTTAACCCAGGTAGAACCATTTCACCTAGGGGGATCCAACTCATAGTTCCGGGTAGAAGTACTCTTCGCTCAGGTTGTTTTACGTAGCTTAACCCAGGTAGAACCATTTCACCTAGGGGGATCCAACTCATAGTTCCGGGTAGAAGTACTCTTCGCTCAGGTTGTTTTACGTAGCTTAACCCAGGTAGAACCATTTCACCTAGGGGGATCCAACTCATAGTTCCGGGTAGAAGTACTCTTCGCTCAGGTTGTTTTACGTAGCTTAACCCAGGTAGAACCATTTCACCTAGGGGGATCCAACTCATAGTTCCGGGTAGAAGTACTCTTCGCTCAGGTCTTTTTACATAGATTAACCCAGGTAGAACCATTTCGCCTACAGGAATTCAACGCTTTATTAGTAACACAGGGTACCAACCCCTGGTTACATTTCCTTCCAGTAACACAGAGTACCAACCCCTGGTTACATTTCCTTCCAGTAATACAGGGTACCAACTCCTGGTTACACTTCCTTCTAGTAATACAGGATGTCAACCCCTGGTTACATTTCTCCTAGTAATACAGGGTACCAACCCCTGGTTACTTTTCTTCCAGCAATACAGGGTGCCAGCCCCGGGTTACAATTCCTTCCTAGTAATACAGGGTACCAACCCCCTGGTTACATTATCTTCTAGTAATACAGGATGCCAAACCCTGGTTACATTTCTTCTAGTAATACAGGGTACCAACCCCTGGTTACATTTCTTCCAGTAATACAGGGTACCGACCCCTGGTTACCTATCCTTTGGGTAATGTAAGGTACGTAATCCCTCGTTACAGATTTGTATCTCTCTTAGTTTGTTTATACTACTATTTCTGTATGCCTTTCAATAAATTAGATAGTTTATAACTTTCTCTGATAACTCACAAAATTTTCCTAGTTCAAACTGGGGCAGAAAAATTTTGTTCGTTTTGTTCGTCTTTGATGGCTTTTCAAGCCCCGCCGTAGAGCACATGTGACGGTTAAAGATTGCGGTTTCAGTGTCTCATCAGAAGAAATAAGTATTTCGATCACAAGATGGTTGGAGTTAGCATTGACAATGTGGCAGCAATCCAGCTTCTCAAATTTCATTTTCCCAAATTCTGATCGGGAAATCAAGCAATCAAGAATGATTCATAGTCTTTTCTTCAAAGAGCATCAAGATCCAATCTAAGGTCAACACAAGCGAGCAAGTCAAGAATCATGATTTAACTCCAGAAGGCACATAGATAGGAAATTTTGTAACTCTTAGCTTGCAACAATATAGAGTTCTCTTCTTTTTCTTCTGATGTAAGCAGAAAGTAACAGTAACAACAACAACAACAACTACTACAACAACAGTTGTAAATCCAGTGTCCGGTAGTACCATCTACCAAACTTTTCCAGAACTACACTGACCTGATTCCTTTATAGCCAAGGATATGTAGGCAACCTCGGAAGCAAGGTTCAGTCACTCTTTTCAAAATGCTTCATTGTAGTGATGTGTGAGCAAAAATTAGTCGTGGATTCACTTTTCTTTGCACGAAAACTATTCATGTTCTCGAGCAAAGAAGGGCAGCTGTGAATACCTAATTTTTGCATGCTTTTAATACTAGTATTTTGATAATTTTAAATGTTTGTGCATTTTTATTTGCATTCCTTTATTAAAAATACCAAACATATTTTTACCTTTTATTTGTATATTTTAGTTTTGTATCTTTAAATTATATACACCAAAAAGATTTTTCTTTTATTTGTATGCTTTCTTTAGGACTCAATAAAATAATTAGGGGTTAAGAATTTGGGCTATTGTATTTTTAATTAAAATTGAGCCAAATTGGCCCAAAACCTGAGCCCAATTCATCCATACCCAGTCCAATTGAGGGTTGGCCAAGCCTTGGTTCAAAATGGCGTGTTTTCATGATGAAACTACGTCGTTTCATCAAGTGAAACCAAGACTCAATCCCACCCATCCATTCCCACTTGATCCAACGGCTCAAGTTCAATCTCCCACCCAGGTATTTAAACCCCTAATCCCCCAAAATTTTCGCCCCATTTATCTTATCTCCCTTCTTCTTCTTCTTCTTCTCTCTTCTAACTCTCTCCTCCCTTCCTCAAGACCTAGTCGCCGCCACCCAACTCCACCGGCGGCCGCCCACCAATCCACCCCAAAACTTCATCCAACCTTTCTCTCCTCATCCTTTACACCAATCTAAACCCCAAATCCCTAAAATCCCCACCAATCTCCATAAATCTAAGAAAAACCGAAACCCTAGCCCCTTTTTCTTTTTGAGATTCTCCGCAAAACAAACCATCTCACCCCACAATACTTGCATCAATGGGTAGGGCTCTTCGAGACCTACCTATTGATGTCAGTTTCACCCCGAAACTCCGGCTACCGGAATTTCGACGACCGTCACTGTCGACCCCCCGATGCCGCGACCACCCAAGACCACCACTGCTTCTCCATCTTTGCTTCTTCGAACCAAGAACCCTCTTTTCCTTCCGGCATAATGCTTGAATCCCTTTATTTTAGCATTTGCCGAAGTAAAATGAGTGTTTCAGGGTTGGACGATTTTTGCTCGAGTTTCTAGCACCTTCTTATTGCTCGAGTTAGCATCGGATGCCTCGTATGGTAAGACCATGCTCCCACTTTCCATTTTCTGATTTTTTTTCTCTCTCTTTCTCTTCTTTCGTTTGTTCTCTTTTGTTGTTTTGGCATTATGCTTAGAGTTTGGTTTTCATTCATGTTTATGTTGTTCGTATACATTTGAGCAGTGATATGTCGATTTGCTATTGTTTTCATGATGTTGTATGTCTCTTTCGGTTAGCCTTTTAGTTGGTCACATCTTTTAGTTTTGTTGTATCGTACGAGACCGAGATCAATTGATTTGCTTCTTGACTAATTATTCATTTAGTTTGGTTACATTGATCTGATCTGTATGTGATATTTGTGATTCATTCTTTGAGTTAGTTTAGCTTTATTAGTTTTGTTTTGTTGATTAATTGTTGGTCAGTTCATAATCAATAGTGTCTTATTGTCATGTGTCGTTATGTCTCTGAACTTTAACTGAAGTTTCAAAGTCTTTGGACTGTAACTGAATCTTAATCCTCTCTTTAGGTTTCTATTTTTTTTGTTGCCTACTAATTTATTGTAGTTATTATAGTAGTGTAAGTCCTGTTAGTGGTTGATTCTAGTTCGTATTCTACCTAGTTTTCATTTTCGCCTTCGCTTAGTCAAACTTTTTCACTAAGTTGTTTTCTTTGTTAACATGTGTCTTGCTTGGTTTGATTTTAGTCGCTAGGTTTTAAGTTCTCTTTATTGGTTAATGGCTCAGTATTAAGTTTTAGTTACATGTTGTGGTAGTTTAACTAAGTTCTAGTTACTTGTTTCTCATTTTGGTTTGGTATTAATTTGCTTAAAAGTTGAAGGTTAGATATGTTTGATCATGAGAGTAGGGTACTTGTGTAGCTGCTTTTTACTATTTAAAGGCTGTTGGGAGTATGCTGCTCCCATTACTATTTCACAGTTGGTAAAAATTGTCCTTTAGGCAGATTTTTGAACCAAAAGTCTGTCCTTTGAATAGTTAAAGCAGATTTTTGGTGAGAAATATGTCCTATGGACAGATTTTCAATGATGAATGAATTGCCTATTCTCCTATAAAGGACACACGCTCTATTACACATGCTGGAGATTTTTACACATACTTACTCAATAAAAAAAGGAACACCACTTGAAAGCAAAAAGAAAAAGATCAACTTAACATCTTTAGTAAGTTGAAAAAAAAGTTGAAACTCGTGAGCTTTGTGAGTCGATTCTTGAGTGTAAAATCCTTTAAGAAAGTAGAGGGATCTTGTAAAAAATTTCAGAGTGACTCATTGCTGGTTTCAATTACTTCGTTCGTCATCTCTGGTTCATTTTCTTTGGGTTAAGAGCTGTTGGATGTCGTTGTTGTTGCTGCTGATTTTTTGTTATTTGATCCATTGCTGATACTTATTTTTCTGCTATCCAGGTAACTCCTTTAATGTACTGAAATCCTTGATCAAGAATGAATGCAAGTGCAGCAATTTGAGTTCTTTAGTGTATTTTAACCTTTTTGAAAATATTATGTCCGGACCGCTTTAAATATCCCTCAAGCTGACTGGAATAAATATTCAAGTGTTCGAATTCATCAGAATGTCGGCGTATGAATTCATTTGCTTTCGTGTATCAATAATAGACATGTAGAGGGTCTTATGATTATTTCGAGTAACTTTAGCTATGTTAGATTGTGGAATTGAGGATTGCTTTGTTATTGAACTTTTGATGGCCATTATGTTTAAATAAGCAGACTGTGTATGTAAAACCTTAAGAGATTCCATCTTTGTGTTAAGGTTTAATTTCTGGAGTTTTCATTCACCACTGTTTGGGTATGAACGCAGCCATTGAGTCATTTTGAATGTCTATTAGATTCGTCACTGAGCTTTGTCCCACTCTCATTTGAAATATTCCTCTTGATACGTGGATTAGAAAATTTTGGTAATACTAAAGATTGCATAATTTTTTTTTCAAGGTTATTGTTTAGAGTTTGTAAAGAGGTTTAGAGTTAGTAAAGGTTTGTTCTCCATGATTTAGTATTTGTTAGTATGTTAAGATCAAATATATCGAGTTATGGAATTACCTTGCGTAAGTAATTGGTTTACTGTCAAGGGAGTTTAAAGAATTAAAGTATTGGGCCTTAGACATAATATTATTATGTAATAGAATTGGTCTAGCAGCCTAATAACAAAGAAAGTGGCCCAATGTCATTTTAAACTTAACAAACAAAGTTGGTCCAAGTTTCTAATTACAAGCTTTTCAAATAGTTTTTAAATTCATCATATTTTCTTTTAATAATTGTATAACTTAATTACCTAAGAATTTTAATCACCTTAATGATTAATTTAAATGTTAGACAATTAGTAGGCACGCTTTAACTCACGGAATCACTTGCGTAGCATGATGTTTTAACATTCAATAATTTTTAATTCAATAATTTCATACCATTTCTACTAGCTTTAGTTAATTTCTGATTATTCCTTTTTTTTGTTAAAAATCGCAGATTCGCTTGCGTAGTGCGATAGTTAATTTTTAATTAATTCCTTGAATGTAGTAATTTCTTTAAAAAGTAATAATGTACTAACAATCTTCGTCATAATCTCTATTCGCTTGTCTAGCGTTGTTATGATAAAGTTAATAAATTTCGCCTCGATTACGCATTCGCTTGCGTCGCGTGATTATGACAACATAATTTATCTAAAATCATTTTTCTTGATAAATCTAATAATCAAGAAGTAAAAGCGGACAAGTAAAACACGGAAACTAATAAAGCACAATATAGTCAGAATTAATTTAAGCCAAGTTTAAGTCAATAAAGCGACCGTGATAGAACCACGTGACTCGGGGAATGCCTTATATCTTCTCCCCAGTCAACAGAATTCCTTACCCGAACTTTATTTTCGCGGACCAATAAAAAGAGAGTCAAATCTTCCTTTGATTAGGGATTCAAATAAAAGGTGACTTGGAACACCTAAAAATCAATTCCAAGTGGCGACTCTAAGCAATAAAATAATCCCTATTTCAAAATTGTCACTTTAATTGGAAAAACTCTTTAACCCACAACAATCCAATAACAGAAAATCTTTTGGGGGTAGAAAAGGGGTGTGACACCTACCAGTTCCCGAGGTGACTGTACGAAGTCAACTCTCCAGCTGGAAAGTTGCTGCCTGCACACGCTACAGTACATGAACAGTGTTGCAGTCAACTTTCTGTGGAAAGCTTTTTACCTACCTTGCTTACATCATCCAAGTGATGTCACAAATAAGATATTAACATCAAGCAAAGGAAAAACAAATCACTTGCACATTCAAGAACTCATCAAGCATTCTCTCAAGGGTGTGTCAATCTTGCAAGTGATTCTCAAGGGCATCAAGAACGAAGAACAACATAACCAAGGACCAGGTGCAAAGCCTGAAGATATCTTAAGTCCTT
This sequence comes from Nicotiana knightiana, assembly GCA_005239525.1. Lineage (NCBI taxonomy): Eukaryota > Viridiplantae > Streptophyta > Magnoliopsida > Solanales > Solanaceae > Nicotiana > Nicotiana knightiana. The sequence continues at coordinate 9,874 of ML422629.1, forward strand.
AGGTTTGTTGTGTCTTTGTTATTTGTTCTTAATTTGTAACTTCTACCCAGCTTGCTTATAATCATTTATGTATAAGATCTTTTGTAAATCATAAACATTTGAGTTTGTGTTGTGACTAGATTTAGTCATAAGTTGAAGTCTTTGTAATAAGTATGTTGCAAAGTGGCTTGTAATAGGTGTATTACAAGTTAGTGAGGTTGAATTCTTTGTAATAGAGTCATTACAAAGTGACTTGTAATGGGTGTATTGCAAGTTAGTGAAGTTGAAATCCTACCAGTGTTATCCCCTTGAGTAGGGAATTTTCCACGTAAAAATTTTGTGTTCTTTATTTGCTGCTGATTTACTGTGGGAAACAAATAGAGAACCTGGTTTCCTATACTGTTTGGTTTTACAGTCTATTGCTTACGGTGGGAACTAATAAAGAACCGGGGTTCTCTATACAGTGTGGTGGACTCTTAGTTTTTATCAATTGGTATCAAAGCAGACTCTTTCTAAAAGGTTAACACATAGAAAGGATCCTCATCATGGGTGCTCCACCAAACTTCGAGGAAGAACAATCAACCTATAGACCGCCAAGATTCAACGGCCAATACTATAGTTGGTGGAAAACCAGAATGCATGACTTCATTATGGCTGAGGACTCAGAGCTGTGGGATCTTGAAAGAAGAGAGCCCAAGAAGGAGAAGAACCTGGTTCTCAAGGCTTCCAACAAAAACTCAAGTAATGATGAATCCGACATGGAGTATCTCGAAGATTCCAAAAGTTGATTTGAAAAAATGGTGGGATTCCAAAGAAAGGAAGTTGCAGCAGGAATTTAAAAGAAAATGATTGCTGCCATAAGTGTGGGAAGTCTGGACACTTTATTAAAGATTGTCCTCTTCATAAGCAGGATCATTATAAAATTAACACTGATAAGGTGGCTAAGAGGAACCAGGTCCCTGACAGAAAGTCCAAAAGAAGAGATGATGCTGATAACATGGTGAAACAAGTTTTGGCTGACTGGGGAAATTACTCCGGTAAATCTGAAGGTGAAGATGACCAAGGAGATACATTTATGATGGTTGTTGACAATGGATCTGCAGAATATGAGTCAATCTTTGCACTCATGGCCAAATCTGATGATGATGAGGACAAGGAGGAAGATGAGGTAAGTTTTCTTGATGTTCAAAGAAATTTGAAAGCTTACTCTAAGAAAAAATTGATTTCCTTAGCAAATGTGTTGATTGATGCCTATCATAGCCTCATTAATGAGAAAAATTCTTTAATAGAAGAAATTGGTGACATAGATCAAGAGAGGGATGATATGATAATTTTTATTGTAGACTTGAAGGAACAAGTGGAAGAAGTAACTAGAGAAAATAACTTGTTGAAAAACCAAACAAAAAAATGGATGGAAAACACTCAAAAGGGAAAAGAAGCTGCAAGTGAGGCACACCTTAATCTTGAAAATGAGTTAAGATCAGTGAAATCTAGTTTGTGTGCCGAGCTTGAGAAAAAAAAATAACTTCAGGAAGAACTATAAAGAGTGAAGAGTGATCTTGAAAAATCTTAAGTGGACCTGGTCCTCTGATGCTATCACTGCCTTGTACACAAACAATAGGGAAAACATGCAAGGAATCGGGTTTCAAAGGGAAAAAGACTCCCTACAACCCTCATAGAAAGTACGTTATTGTACCTGGCAATTGGCTTTGCACTCATTGTGGCAACACTGGGCACTTTAAAAAAAATTGTAAGGCCAGAACTCAGTCTCAACAGAAAAACAAAGTTTTTGCTGAAAAAGTAACCACTGCTAGGGAACCTGGTCCTTCACATAAAAAACGTATAATGCCTGCCTGGACCAAAAGAGCCCTTAACCCATTTCCTTATAACAAGGGACCCAAACTTGTTTGGGTGCCTAAATCTAACCCTTGATTTTCTTGTGCAGGGAGCAGTCAACAATGATACATGGATAGCTGCTGCTCGAAGCACATGACTGGAAGTACAAATGATTTTCTTTCACTGAAGGCCCTGCAGAGAAGAAGTGTATCCTTTGGAAATGACAAGAAAGGATACATTTTGGGAGTAAGAAAGATCGTGAGGTATCTTTCCCACTCTGTTGAAAATGCGTACTACGTGAAGGGGTTGAGTATAGATTGCTGAGTATTTCCCAAATATGTGACAATGGTAACAAAGTGGAATTTGTATCTAAAATATGCATAGTTACAAATTTTGTGACTGGTGAAATGATGTTAGTGGCCAAAAGATAAAAAAATATCTATGTTACCAACTTTGAGTCCTTGCAAAATGAGGATCTTAGTTGTCTGAGTGTTGTTGATGATAATGCTGAGCTATGTACCAGAAGGTTAGGTCACACAAGTTTCATGCTGCTGAAAAAATTGGTCAAGAAGGACCTGGTTCGTGGTCTGCCCCAGTCAGGCTTCAAGGATCATATGGTGTGTGATGCAGGTGTAAAAGGAAAGCAAGTCAGATCCTCTTTCAAGCACAAAAAGGAAGTTAGCATCTTAAGGCCACTTGATCTCCTCCATATGGATCTATGTGGACATATGAGGGTGTCAGGTAGAGGAGGAAAGAGGAATTCAAACTAGATCAAAGACAAGAAACTGACTTGCCTTCTCATCCTTTCTTTCTCAAATAGAGCTCAATAATATCAAGAAAGCATTGAAAAATGATAACTGGATAGCTTCTATGCAAGAAGAAATCCATCAGTTGAGAAGAACCAAGTGTGGCACCTGGTTCCTAGGCCTTCAGACAGAACACTGATAGGAACCTGGCCCAAAAGACTCTCACTTGAAGGCTGCTAAGGGAATTTTGAGGTATCCTAAGGGAACGCAGGACCTGGTCCTCATCTATTTTTTAGGAGATACTTTTGACGTGGTTGGATATGCTGATGCTGATTATGCTGAATATCTGGTGGATAGAAAGAGCACATATGAAATGACACATTTTCTAGGGTCATGCTTGATCTAATGGGGTACAAAGATTCAAATTGTGTGGCTCTTTCTACTGTTTAAGCTGAATCCGTGGTTGCTGCTTCTTGTTGTGCTCAACTACTACAGATAAAGCAACATCTTGAAGACTTGGTGTATTTACAGCTTGAATCCGGTACACCATAAGAGGACAAAGCACATTGATATGCGACATCACTTTTTGAGGGATATTGTTGAAAAGTTTCTGATTTATATGAAGTTCTCGAAGACGGAGGACCATACAACATACATCTTTACCAAGGAGTTGAGCGGTGAACACTTTGAAAGAAATCTTCTGGAGTTGGGGTTGATCAAGCTTAACTAAGGACCTGGTCCCTCGATGATTGGCTACGTTAAGAAGGAAAGGTACAATGCTAAAAAGTGTTTTTTGGCGACATCTAACTCAAATATATACTATTACTGGTATACATACATAGCAGTTTCAGGACAAAACAAGTAAGAGTGACAGTTCCTTTCTAGGAGTTTTTGCTCAAATTTTCAAAAACTGTCAAGGAACCTGGTTCCTGTGACTCAGGTTAGTAGTCTCTTCAACACATATATGCCTTTTTAAACTGCTGAAGTGTAATGTCATTAATTTATTCCCATCTCTCTCCAAATTTTTGTAGTCCAAAATGTTAAACCTTTTCTGAACTGACATGTTGTCCCGAAAAAAACCATTTCCTTCTCTCACACCCAACCAAAACCGATTCTTTTGTTCAAAATTAAATCAACCTTATTTAAAAAAGAATCCCTCTCTCAAAATATGCCAAAGGAGAACCCAACTCTGTCACCTCCCAAAATCCTAACTCCATCTGAATCGAAACCCAAGAAGTCTTTGGTAGATTTTTATGGGACTTTAACTGAAAAAGAACGAGATAGATCTATTATTCTAGAGAGTGAGGCTGAAATTGTTGATGGGCTTGTAGAAGCCTTGAGGATGGAGGAATCGGTGAATGTGTTGAAAGAAAGGGGAACTGAATGACGTACCTAGTGCCTCAAATCCTTCTCAGGATGTTAATTCTAATGATGATCTTTTTTCTTTTTGAGTTTTGTGTTTAAACAAACTTCTAATCCAGTGAGAATGATTGATGAAAAGTAGGTTGATTGATGTGACTTGCTGATGTGGTGATTATGGAAGACAAAATGAAGTGGAAAAAATCCTCACTTGTGAAATTGTTTTTTGAGAAAATAAAGTTGGGTGAGAAGGATGCAGCAGGTGATAAGGGTGAATAGATTGAGAAGAAGAAGAGGGAGACATGGCCGCTCAGGTAAAGAAAGGGTAGTGTGAGTGAGGAACCTGGTTCCTTACATAAGCAAAAGGTTGACTTATCGGTTTTGGAGAGGTAGAACACTCTGAAGTCTCAGAACGTGCTGTTAGGCAGAGTGTTGACTCTGATATTGCTGATAAATGGAGGAACTTCTTGACATTGTTGATTTTCAAAAAAAAAATAAAAAAAATAAAAATAGAATTACCTCTTTGTTCCTCCTAAGTCCCAACGTTTATGAAGAAGAAAAAGAAGTAAAAATTTCTATGTTGTATGTGATACTCATATTCTATATGTGCATGGAACTGAGTTTGTTCTTGATGAGGAGAAGCTTGGGGAAATTCTTGGTGGTTTGGTTGATGGTTTAGCCTGCTCAGATAGGTAGAGAACCAGGTCCCCGTGGACCCTTGGCAGAATAGAATGCCAAGTTGAAGGGTGAGAATGAAAGATTGAGGAAATAGGTGGAGGATCTAAGAGAGCAGATGATCATTGATCAAAGGATTGTGAATGAACGAATGGACAAGCTCATCAAGACCTTAGCCCCTTACTTTTTCCTCCTGCCCAGTGATCCATGTCTTTTACTCCTTCCAAATCCCTTGAATTCCTATCTTCTTTTGATCCCTATGTTTGATAACACCGGTACTTTAGTTGTTTAAATTTTCATATTATGTATTGTTGAAACTACTATGATTTTATTATAATTACTCTACTATGGGCAACCACTCCATTTTGTGCAATGACATTCACTTGTTATTCTTGTTATTGTTTATGTTGTGTTGCCCAAGTGGCATGATTTAATGTTACTGAACTTCTTTTTGGTTGTGCTTCTTCTATTATTCTTTTCAATGATGCCAAAAAGGGGAAGTTATATAGGTGTCAACTGGGGGAAGAACAGAATCGAATTGATATGTTGTGTTGTGCATGAAAGATAATTCTGCTTCGCAGGAGGAACATTGAACGTTGCTGATAACATGTTGATTATAGGTCTGATCCGCAGGGAAACATGTGAGGAATCTGGTTCTCAAGGGGAACATTGATTTCGGGTTTATCATCATCAAAAAGGGGAAAATTGATAAGTTATGTTATTTTGTGTTTTGATGATTTGCCAAATAATATTGAATAACCAGTTGTGATCAGTTCCTTTGGTCTGGTTTTCAAAGGGAATATGACTGATTCGCAGGGGGAACAATGTGAAGATCTGGTTCTCAGGGGGAATATATCTGGTTCTCTGTGGGAATATCAATTCTAAGTTTGTCATCATCAAAAAGGGGGAAATTGTTAAGTTATGCGTCTTTTGTTTTGATGATATGACGAACTTCATGAGAGAACCAGATAAGGAACCTGATACTATTAGTTCTCTTGTGTTCAAAGTAACCAGTCAGATATCTGGTTCAATTCTCAACAAAATCAGATAAGGGAACAACAGAAGGAACAAATATGGATCAGTTCCCCTGGTCATCGTATAGTCAACTCTACAGCTTAAACATTCTCAAGACCTTAAGACACAAGGTTTCAGGTTGGGATCCAGTTTGGGATATGGCTCAATTCTTTAGAGTCGAATGAACAACTGAGGGAACATGTGCCTACCAATTCCCGAGGTGACTGTACGAAGTCAACACTCCAGCTGAAAAGTTGCTGCCTGCACATGCTACAGTACATGAACAGTGCTGCTGTCAACTTTCTGTGGAAAACTTTTAACCTACCTTGCTTACATCATCCAAGTGATGTCATAAATGAGATATTAACATCAAGCAAAGGAAAAATAAATCACTTGCACATTCAAGCATTCTCTCAAGGGTGTGTCAAAATTGCAAGTGATTCTCAAGGGCATCAAGAACGAATAACAACATAACCAAGGACCAGGTGCAAAGACTGAAGATATCTTAAGTCCTTAGGTTTGTTGAATCTTTGTTAGTTCTTCATTTGTAACTTCTACCCAGCATACTTAGAAGCATTTTTGTAGAAGATCTTTTGTAAATCATAAATATTTGAGTTTGTGTTGTGACTAGAGTTAGTCATATGTTGAAGTCTTTGTAATAAGTGTGTTGCAAAGTGGCTTGTAATAGGTGTATTACAAGTTAGTAAGGTTGAAGTCTTTGTAATAGAGTCATTACAAAGTGGCTTGTAATGGGTGTATTGCAAGTTAGTGAAGTTGAAATCCTACCAGTGTAGGTCGTGGTTTTTTTCCCCTTGAGTTTCCACGTAAAAATCCAGTGTTCTTTATTTATTGCCGATTTACTGTGGGAATAAATAGAGAACCTGATTTCCTATATTGTTTGGTTTTACAGTCTGTTGCTTACGGTGGGAACTGATAGAGAATCAGGTTCTCTATATAGTGTGGTGGACGCTTAGTTTTTATCAGATGTGATGTATTGGAATAAAAGAATATTTACTTTGAGTTATCATAATATTATGAGCATTAGTCATACAAATCACATGAAACCAAACATAATCTTGTTCTATTTTTATTTGGAGACCACCCTCATTTTGTCTCTTTAATTAAAATAAAAAAGACCCAAATAATCGTCTTTTGACCATTTCTAGTTGATCCATTTCGAGCTTTTATTTTATTTTGGTTTACTATTTTCTGATCAAATAATTATTACGTTATTTTGTGTAAGTTCATTCGTTTTCTAAGTAAAATTTATTACATGTGTTTATTTCCTTTGTTCGTAAAACACATTCTACTACTTAAAAAAAGTACGTTTAGTAAGTAGGATAAAAAATGCAACAACTTTCCTACTATTATTGTTATGTTATCCTTAAAGTTTTTTTTTATGTTTCCTTTGCTTCTGCTTAAGCAACAAATATTTCTTGTCACAAAATATTTATTAGATACGTTTGGTAGATCAAGAGTTCACATTAAGAATATTGTAGAATAGACGTTGAGTCACAACTTGTACAGTATAAAATAAGACCATCTATTCGACGACGTAGACAAAGGGTCCCATCATGGGCGATATGAGAAGAGAGATGCAGAAGAAGATGCCCTCCTCAACGGGTCAAGTCCTCGCTCAGGGCTAAAGGATCCTTAACATCAACACTCATTCCATAAGCTCATAGGGCATGATGAAGATCCGGAAAAAGGTTAAACAGATCGTCAACTTCCCTTGGCGCTTCCATCAACACTGAAAATACAGCTTATAGAAATTCCAAAGTACCCTATTTCTTTTCATTTTAATCGACTTTAAAAAAAAATATTTTTCCTTTCTTAAATTTTCTTTTGCTCTATTCAAACGGGGCAAAGTTACTTTTTTCCGCTCCTACTTCTGTTTTATGCCTAATGCACCAAAACAACTTCTTTTTCTTATTTTGCCTCTTTGTTAATTTCTAATAATTGAACTAATAAGATAATACCCAGACCTCAATCACCTTTATATTCACTCAGAACGAGCATGTCCACCCCACTACCACCACCATAGCCATGTAATTCCTTCACTAACTTTTCGCCAATTCTCACAATATGTCTAAGTAAAATCGTCTTTACCACTAATATCACTATATCAAAATACATTAGCATGCACTAATTTTGTATTGCGAAGAAGAAATTTGAAATATTAGAACGTCATCGGGAAAGGTGAAAATAAGATTGAGAAACAAATTAGAAAAGGCCAAAGTGATAAACTGAAAAGCTTACGTTCCAATATTCTTTACCTTTTTTCAAAAAATAAATAGACATAATTTTGTTTTGATAACGATCATTCTTGAGAACACATAGGGATTATTTGGTTTAGAGATAAGTTGTAGTGACTTGCATAGATCAGTTATATTTGGATTAGTTGTTTACCCGTAAATGGGTATAATTAAATTTGTAATGCGGTTATAGATACACAAATTACATTGACCTGATAAATAAAATAAAAGAGCAAGAGCAAAGTGAGTATAATAATGATAATTGAATAAAAATCATGCATGGTCTTCGAATTGATCTTTCTTGAGCCAAGAAAAACGCGAAAATCTTAATAACAATAAAATAAAGCTTTATCAATGAGAGAACAATATCGAGCTTTTCTCATACAAGTATTTCGTGATCTTTAGTGAGTACACATCTCACTATTTATAGCTAACTCAGGGGAGACAAGATCCTCAAATCATGATCTTTTTTAAGGTGATTAAAAACTCTTGATAGTTACATAATGGTTTAGAAGAAATGCTATAATTTTTTGTAACGGATACTCCTTTAATGTTGACCTCTCTAACCGATACCTTACTTTCAAATTCTCTTCCCTTGCCTTAATGCCTTCAAAACTTATAATAATACCGGTCACATGCTTGTAACCAATGTTAGCCATTTACTGACTTATTTCATACTTGTTTTTACTGCCACATATCTATTCGATAAACACACCTGTAATCTGCAAATTTTATCCAATACATTAGTATAAGCACATTGGTACACAATATGTAATTTAAATTTCGTGTTTCCTTTTAAACAAAATAAAAGTTCATCTTGTTTTTCTATTTTTATGCTTAATTCATGTATTACTAATACTAATTCTTATTTCACCTGTTATGCATAAAATTATATGAATTTCGTTATAATTATGCATGTATTATTAGCTTCGAGCATAACAAAACTTCTAATAAAAGATTGAATTAATTAATATTGAATTTTAATGGAGATTAAAATCTACTCTCTGAACCAACCCTTTGGGATCATTTGATTTGTGGAACAAATTATGTTGGGATTACAAAATTATAATGCATAAATTGCAATAATCTTTGAATTTGTTATACTAATGTTATGTTTGGTTTTAATTAACAATGGAATACGCGTGATATAATATAAATATGTGCAAGCATATAAATAGAATAAATTCAGATGAACATTGATTTTAAATTTTAATCTTGTCTTGTGTTAGACAAAAGGGTAATTTTATTATTTTAAGTGTTTTATCAGGTATAGTCAATTTTTGTAATGTTAATCACTTTAAATGTGTAAATTTTATATCAAATTATATTGATATTGATATTGCTTATACCAATTATAAAAACACAATACAACAAATAATAAATAAGAAGTACTGAATTATAAATTAAGATAATCTCGAGAACCAAACAAGCCCTCAACATAAAATTCTCAGAAAAAGTACAATTCAAAGCAGTCAAATTTATTTCTTTGTTATTACACGTACGAAATTAAAAGGAAAAAGAAAAAGATGGGGTCCGTAAAACAGGGGTGAGGAGAGAGAGGAAGTAGGAAAAGAGGAGGAAAAGAAAAGAGGAGGCTCACACAGCCTCATCCATGTTCTATTTCCCCCACCTATCCCCTCCCCAACCAACCCAAACAACTCTCAACTTTCATATACAGACCCCCTGCTCTTAGCCATCGGAAATTCTCTTCTAAAAATTTTTAGTTTATTTTTCATAGTTATCTCAAAGTTTTTCTCCTTCTTCGGAAGATCAATTGTAATTTTAGTGAATATTTTGCTTTATAAATTAAGGTAGGAGTAAACGAAGTTGTAGGTTGTTTTTTGTCGGTAAATTATGGGATTAGACGACGTGGATCTTCCGGACGACGGTGACGGAGGTGGTGGAGGTGAAGATAAGGCATCGGCGGTTGCGTGTTCGATTTGCCTAGAAGCTGTTACCGACAATGGAGATAGATCTTGGGCTAAACTCCAATGTGGCCATCAATTTCACCTCGGTTAGTTCGTCTTTCCAACTTTTTTAATTAATTAATTAACTAAAACGTAACTGGTACTCTTTGTTACGAAAGCAAGCAATAACCTTGTGGGTAGTTAAATTTACCGCTAGATTGTCTGAGATCTGATTAGCTCTAAAGTTGTGGAATTTCTACTTTTTTTTTTCTTTGGGAGATCAGAATTTTGATTTTATGAAGAATTTTTGGTTGATTTTCTGCAATCATTAACTTAAACAGGTGTTTAATCAAGTTAAATAGACTTATCACATGATGATGATTATCCCCTTTACTTAATACTTGCGGCTAGGTGAGTTATGTATGTTTTAAAGCAACTCAGTGTCTGAAGTTGAAGGGATGGCTAGGCGGTCTAAGCAATTGTCGCTTTGTTTTTTGTACAACAGAATGCTGTTAAGAAAAGTAAAGGTTCAAGGATGTTAGCAGATGCTGTTGAGAAAATTAAAGGTTTTTGATGTTAAAGGAGATTGATTACTTCTATGACCTTTGGAAGTAACAAAGAGCAAGAAAGGAGGAGGTCAATTTATATAAACAAAAGTTGATTAATTAAAGGTTTAACTGATAACCGTCGCCTGTATTTTCACCATGTAGTCGCAAATATCCAGCCAAAGTAATAGGATTTAGACATTATTCCAAATAAAAGAACTTCAATCATATTTCTTTGTTTTGGGATTGTGCCTGTCCTGTTCGAGTCGTTAAATATGAGGTCAAGTAGCTGAAACAATGATAAGAATGTTTGAGCACTACATCCATTTGTATGATTTTGCTATGACAGAATAAGAAGAAGGTTGTAGATGAAAATCCGGAAATAAAAGACAAGGAAGTGGGTGACTCTTCAAGTTGAGATTTTAAAACTTAATGTCCAATGTAGTTTTATTTTTGGGACTTACTTTGTGATTTCTGAAAATTAGAAGTAAATGAAACCTCCTTGTCTTCCTTTTTTTCTTTGGATAAGTGAAATTTCCAATGTGATTGGCACAATCTTTTCTCTTATTGTCACTGTTGATGATTTTCTACCAGCTCTTCTTCTGCTCCATTCCTTCTCATTGTCCTCAAACGTATCCTCATCCTCACTTTATAAACATCATGATTACCTAACACTTTGGCTGCTTCCCTTAATTCTGCCTCAGTCATAGAACATGCTCCCTTCAGTAGCAACAAATAATTGGAGTGCATGTTGTAGTTTAGCTATCTAAGTCTCTTGTGCTAATAGTATTGCTTACTTTTGGTCTTTCGTCGAGGCGTTCGACATTCAATCAGCCCAGAATCCTATCCAAAAGATCATTTTTATGTCTAATATTCTAGCTTCTTGAACCCCTCGTCGAACTAGATGGGTACATACCCTTGGTCACTGGGATCAGTTCCGATTATTGTGGAGTCGATCTGGGGCACATATAGTGGAGTCAAACCCAAATTTTCCCCTTGGCAAATAGAAATTTATCATTGGGCCATATTGCATCATTTTACACCCCATATTAGCTAGGCGTATAGCTAGGAGTACAATGAATGAATACCAATGTTGTAGAAGGCAAAAAGGTTATAAAAGTGTTTATATCTATTGGGGCTGTTAAGTACAAAGCACAACTAAGTGTGCACCCTTTATTGAAGAAAGAGGCAAATCTTGTTATTTGTGTTATATGTAATTTAAGAAAAATATCTATAAACACAAATAATAAGATTGAGGAATTCAGAGAATCACAATCAAGTGAATTTACATAATAACACTGATAAAAGTAATTTACGTAATACGAATCATATATATCAAGGGCTAAACCATTTTAAATTTCTTATTCTGATGCAAAAATGCAGCATTAAGTTTCTAATGCAAATTTATTGACTTTTTACTGTGATGTCTGTGCTTAATAGTTAATAGTAACATATTCATGCATAATGGTTCCATAAAACTAAGGTACCAGTATACTAGTGATATTTATTGTTCAGAAGACAAGTCTGCAGCAGCACAGGCGATGAGACGCACACATTAGCGACTTTGTGCCTACACCAAAGCGCACCAAGATGCCTATGTGAGACAAGGTGTCTATCCTGAAGTAAACTTATTCTCAGGGTTGCACATTTTGGACTAGCACTATCTATTTTGCATCTTCTTGATGCCTTTCAATGATATCTCTCTTACTTCATCAAAAAAAAAGAAGAGGAGAGATATTCTGGCAAATGTGGCTAGTATTGTATTCTCCTTAGTTGGGAGGTAGTTATGCTAATCTAAGTTGCTCCGACACGGCAGTTTAGGTGCCGCACCCGTGTCGACACGACACTAGTATGGGTGTGGGTATGGGATCCATACCGGATCTGGTCAAATAATTTTGGGTACTTTGACCACGATGGACGGAGAAATTCGAGACGAGATACAATTTGATTCCAGAATTCAGAACCAAAGCTAGGGTAAATTTGAAAAAAATAGCATATCTTATCTGTGAAATCAATCCTTTACTAATCTACAACTTGGGAATAAAAAAGAAATCCACACTTTACAAGCTATACATAAGTATTCCACAAAATTTCTTATAATTTAGAGATATTTTTATACTTTTATGTTTTTAAATTATTTTTAGCCGGATCCCCGCACCCGTATCCGTACTAGGATCCGTATCCCCGGATTTTAGAGTTTAAATCTCGAAGGATCCGATCTCTAGATCTGCACCCGTGTCGGACACCCGCACCTGTGTCCGAGCAACTTAGATGCTAATATTGCTGCCTTTCTGAAATGAACCCTGTGTCTAGCAATTTATACATTGTTCTCTGCAATTTGTATCCACTATTCACTTATTTGATATTATTTTACAGTTGCTTAATGGTGGAAGCCATTATCTTTCTTGTAGGTTTCTGAACAGAAACCATTTTCTATTGTAGCTTCACCTGACGGAACTTTGGGAAATCTAGGATGAACGAGCCTTATCATGTGTTTGTTTGGGGGGGGGGGGGGAATGCGTGCACTAACCTCTCTTCTTGGTATCTAAGATTATTGTTGTTGAATGTATTAGTGCGGAGAAGACGGAGACTACTGAGGGTAGTAACTTTTGTTTCTGACATTCTCTAACAATGAATTATGTGGGTGTATTTCTTTGTTGACAATTTCCATTATGGCATGCAGATTGCATTGGTTCCGCCTTTAACATCAAGGGACAAATGCAGTGTCCCAACTGTCGGAAAATTGAGAAAGGTCAATGGCTCTATGCTAGTGGTTGTCGCCCCCTACCTGAGTTCAACATGGATGATATGGCCCATGATGAAGACCTATATGATCTGAGCTACGCCGAAATGGTAAAGATGAGTCATCTATTACCTACTGTTCAGTAATCTAATAGTCAATCTGACCTATCAAAAACTACTAATAAAAAGCTCTATTCTCCTGGTTTTAATGTGGGGCCATTGTATGTTTCTTTATTTGGTCTTCATAAGTTTCTTTTGGATGATGTGGTTCTCCTACTGGGAACTGATTGAAGACTAGTATTAAAGAAGTAGATGGACTTGCCTTATCTGACTCTTGATTGCTTTTTCAGTTCTGTTTTTGCTTAAAATATGCTTACTCTATTTCGGAGATTATTGCTTAATCGTATCTCCTTGTCATGATGTACGTACTCAACCATCCAGGCCTCTTCTTTGTTGCTTTAATCTCTTCTTGTTAACGAGAAATACATTTTTTTGAGCTTAGGACTATTAATTTTGTATTCCAAAAATTCTAAACAATTTAAGGAAAATATTTTCTGATATATGAGTGTGCAGTTTGCTGAGTTTGACAGTTTATGATTGTATAAACATGATTAATACAAAAGGCCTATTGAAGTGGTTTGTGGAACATTCTATTCCTTCCTTTTCCTTGATTAGTATGATAGATTTTTGTCTAGATGTCCTGTTTGAAATTTATGTCATAGATAGGTTATTTGCCTCCGCAACTTACCGTCCTGGGTTTGTCCAAAAAACCTTACATGAAACAGTTAGGTTGTAGCATAATATGAGATATCCTGATCTTTCACATTACCACAAAGTCATCTGCAGCAACTTACTGAAAGGGTAAACCTACACTGGTATTCTGAATCAGTTGCCTGAAGAATTCCAGCATTTTATGAGATTGAACTTTTAAAAACCCATGAGTCTTAGTATTTTGTCAACAAATGTTCCTCTATCTTTCTGTCCATCAAAATTGCTGATTCTATCTCATCATGGACATCCACTTGACAACACATTGCCTAGGAGTGTAGCAACTGTTGGAAACTTGGGTTGCCTTTATGCAAGGGGACTTCAATTCCTTCAGTGGAACTCACACAGAAATCACAAGATTCTTTCTGGAGTATGTGGAAATAGGAAGCATGTACATTAGAAGAGCGAGTTGGTGCTCTGTTTACTGATATAACACTGGCTACTATAAAGTTGGACCTAGGTGTTGAGGACTTTCATTTTCTATGATTTGTCAATCATTTCTGGTAGCAAGAAACTACTTAGTTGGTGTGTGTAAAGTTCCATTTCTGCTATCCATTGCTACAGGAAAAATATTTCTTTTTTGATTATGGTGTGTGTAAAGTTCCATTTGTCCTGTCAAATTCTTTTTCCTTTTAGTGTTTTTCCTGTTGCTACAGGAAAAACAGAAAGAAAAAGAGAAGTCCTGCTTGTCTCATGAACATTTGTTGGTGCATTGCTAGTGCCTAAATATAACTTTGCTTTTCTCTTGCCTTTCTCTTCTTTCCGTGATCTTTTTATTGTTGATTGTTTTTCTTTTCAAGCCAATTATTAAATTTTACTAACTAAATGCTGTATGTCCTGTGCGTGGTTTTGCAGTCATTTGGAGTTCACTGGTGTCCTTTTAGTGGATTAACTCGGCTGTCATCGTCTTTTGAGTAAGAAACGACTTTAATCATTTTTGCTTTTATGGTAGAGATTAGTTGTTTTTTTAAACCCGTTCACGATTTTGTTATTGATGATTTTGCCTCATTAGGTGAGCTTGTAATGTTGAAATTGTACTCTGTTTATATAGTCTTGAACGAGAATGCTGCCACACTTGTAATTTGAAGTCGGATAGGCTAGTGTAGCATGTGCATATACACCAGTGATTAATCTAAACTCATAAAATAGAAAAACCCAATTAAATGGGCCCATGAACTTTGGCATACAAAAGATGGATCATTCTCTGGCAATTAGCTTTTCTTGTTTTTCATGGTGTATTTGGATTGAGCATATTGCTAGAACGTTCAAAGATCATTTTTAATACAACATGCCTGCATACACTGGCTTTGTTTCCTTAATGTTTTGGTTGACGAAGTAATTTTTTGTAGATTAGTTTGTCTTATGTCTAACATCAATAGATTGAATACATGATGCAACTTTTACTTAGGATTAAGATGTTAACGCATATAGTTATCTTCTGGATATTCTTCTTCATCAGTAATTTTTCTTTCCTATGAAAAATTACTTAAATTTCTTTTTAAATCAGTGATTTACTTGGTATTCTTTCCGTTAGACCAGTTAATGAAGGTAGATTTTGGTGCGAGAACTTATATGTGGAAGGAATCAGTTACGTTGGATTTGTAAAGATGAGATACTGGTGATACCATGGTAGAGTTCATCAGTTCCCTACATAGTTGAAGGGACAATATTTTTGCTCTTTGCTTCTGTACATATTGCAAATGCTATAGCACCATTTCTATGTTTTCTTTTTATGCCATATTGAGGCTGAGTTACAAGCTGAGTTTGAATACACTGTGTGCGGTGGAAATAAACCATCCATTAGAAAATTTTGCATCTTCCTAGTTCTAAAAACTGGCCCGTTGAGCTAGTTTGAGTTCACGATGTTGATGGGTGTCCTACTGGGACTAATTAGCCTCAAGTGTGTAAGGATCCCAATGTTTTGAAGGGCCTTGAAGTATGATATGCCCTCAGATCGTTTCTTTCTTTTTGATGGGACAATGAGTTGAGATTATCACATCTTTTGCCTCATTTTAATGCTAGCGAATTTGATTTTTGTCCGGATAAGGAATATAAGAAGCTCCTAGATTTCAGCATTAAATTCTAGTGGATCAAATGGAAGTACACTTGTCCACAAAAAGAAGTAGAAGTACAACTTTTAACTGAACAAACAATAGGGAGTCAAAAATGGTTAGGGTACAGTGTAATTTTGTCCTCTAGAATCAGCTGCAATCTGTACTATCTGGACCGCCAGGCTGGAATTGTAACTGCATAACATTCCCTTGAAAGAGACACCTGCAAAGGGGGGTTACATAAAAGCTACAAGCTCATCAGCAATGTGTTTTGTACTTCCAAAATTAGAATTTATTTCATTTGGAGAATTAATAAGGGGTTGCAGTTGGCTGGGCGAAGGGTGTGGAATCTTTAATCGGATGGGCCTATGTGACTCTTAGGTTGATTGGAGGGGCTGGGCAGTGCAGTATAAGCTGATTGAGGAAAAAAAAGAACGGAAAAAAATATTTAATTTGGTAAAAGAAGGAATTTACATAACTAGGTGGGCTGGTTGTAAAGGAAAATGAATTAAAAACATTTAATTTGATAAAAGCAAAGGAAAGTGAACAGTGGGCGGAGCAATGTAGGGCAGGTTGTAAGGGGTGAATTTGGACGTGTGAATAGGGGATACGGTCGTTGGGAGCCTGATATTTAAATTGGAACAGGGTAGAGGAGCAGGTTCACACTCCTCCAAGTTTCGAACATGTGAGCCAACTAAGGCTGGACCAAGTTCAAGTGGGAGCAAGGTATTGCCTTTTTTATCCTATTAAGGCTTACATAGAGAATCATCTAATCTGCTCCAATTTATCAGTCTTTTCTTGTTGGATGAAATGTTCAACACCATTCTGCTAATAATATTATTTTATACAACTTCTCACAGGTTCCAGAGTCAAATTCATTCATGTAATCAAATTTAAACTTCGATTTGATGATTTCCTTATAAATTAAACTAAACATTTTCTATTCAATTACTACGTTAATATTTTTTTCCACTACAACTTATGTAATGCACAAGTCAAATTAACATCTTTAGTTCTTCTTGGTGTATCGCATGGGACAGAGAGCATAATTAGGACTTCCGTATATCCTATTAATCCCCGTGAAATTAGAGCCCAACTGCGGATCCTAATACTTTCTGTTCTGTGACTGTTTGCTAATCGGTGAGCAAATACTATGTGCCTGCCATTGAGTTCCTTTTTTTTTTTTGGAAAATAAGAGTTTTCTTTTATTTGAACAAAGAAAACAAAGCGTAGCTAAGATCTGATGATGAGAATTATCCCTCTATTTTCTTGCTGTTCATGGAGTAGGGTTGTTTTTCTCTCCTGTCTTGCTTTTGCTATGCTGTAGATTTTGCTGCTTGTGTCACGTCTAGACCCTTTCTTTTCCTTTTCCTTTTCTTTTATTTTCTAATAATACTTCCTAACCACTATATTTGCATGCTTGCAGTGAAGGGGATCTTTCATCTAGTGCATGTAAGATTTCTGGCTCTTTGAATTACAGTGCTAAATCTTTTTGTCATGCTTCAATAATGAGAGAGTTTTCATTTCTACTTTATAGATCATGATCTTCTCGGTCAGCATGCTATATTTGCTGAACACACTGCTGTATCATCTGCTGCTCATCCATGCCCATATGTTGCCTATGTTGGAATTCACCCATCATCCTCAAATTCGAGTGGAAGTATCACTGATGGTCCTAATTTCAACAATCATTGGAATAGTCCATCTGTTCCCAGTGAGATGCCCGCTTCTTATGCTTTCCCAGGAATGGATGTGCATTACCATAGTTGGGACCATCATTCATCTTCTTTCCCTGTGACAAGCAGTCGTGTTGGTACTGCTGATCAGTCCTTGATTCCCTCTGTTACTCAGAGAGCTGCCAGAACCAATGCTGATATCCCAAGACCAGGATCTTTTGCCCCTCCATTCCTTGTTAGTCACGGGTATGATATGTGGAATCACAGGCAATTAATTTGTTTCTTATCAATTTGTTATCTAATCCTGTTTAAATGTGGGTTTTAATTGTACCTCAAAAAGGAAGGTTCTCTCTACCGCCCCACGGGTATGATATGTGGAATCACAGGCAATTAATTTGTTTCTTATCAATTTATTATCTAATCCAGTTTAAATGTGGGTTTTAATTGTACCTCAAAAGGGAAGGTTCTCTCTACCCGCCCTTTACCTTTTTATTTTCGATTTGGGTGAGGGGTGGTGTTTGGAGGAAATATTAAAGAGGAAAAAGACTTGTAACTTTGATTCAAATTTTTCCTGTTTTGAGATCACTTGAGAAAAAGACCAAGATAGGGGAAGGAGGAAAGCTGTTGTTGTACTCATTTCAGATTTTTGATTTTGCGCTGCTTTTGCAGTTCTGCTGCTAGAGCTGGAAGTTCAGTTGCCTCACCAATGATACCTCCTTATCCTGGAAGCGCAGCTCGGACCCGTGACCGTGTTCAGGCTCTTCAAGCATATTTTCAGCAACCAAGTAATTCACCAGCTGTACGTGCTCCTGTTATGTCTGCTACGAGACGATCCAGCAGTCATAGAGGGATGGCTCAAGTAGGAGGGCCAGTTGCCTCATCATCTGATCAGGCCGGTGGCTTCTACTTCTATCCTTCAGGTTCTTCAGGAAGAAACTTTCAAGAAGCAGAAAATCCTGTATCCAACAGATATTGGGAACGGGAACACTTGCCTGCCTTCCCCTTGAGTCAGGTTGACAGAGATCCTATTTGGGGACCCTTTCATCACACTGGTGTTGGGTCTGATACTGGTAGCCGATCTGGCAGCTACCGCCCGAGGCATGGATCTGAGAGGATGCCATCCCAGAATCGGTCATAAATTTCTTGTGCTGTTTTGATGAGAACCGTGATCACTGTGAAATGAACCCAATTTATGTATGTTTGAGAAAACAATCATAATGGTTGGAGTCTTGTCAATCTGGCAGGTTCAAACTGTTTTGTGGCCATGAAATGACCCCTTTTTTATGGCCATGGGTTGTGTGATGGGGCGGTGGTGTCCTCTTGTTTCTGTGCCATGGGGGTTATAAATAACATCACAATGTTAATGGCAAAAGTTCAAGCTAGTGGTTGCCTCTATTATCTGCAGTGCTTGATTACACAAATTTCTGTCAAAATGGTAAATGGTTTGACATAATACGTGAATGATGAACCAAAATATTGTTTTGGCTGAAGGAAGCTGTTGTTTAGATTGGTTCTACGGTGGAGCGCCCACTGCATCCTTGCCCCAGGGGTGACAAGGAGTAAGTGTTGACCATACTAGACTTTTTAATCATCTTAAAGTGGAGATAATGGTTATTTGGTATACTTTGAACTAGATAATGCTTATTATCGCAACTCCTTGCGGTAGGAGCCAAACATAAGAAAATATAATGTAATAACAACTTTTGGTACATAAGAATGTAGACCTCAAAATGTTCTTATTTACCGATTAGTATTTGATAATTTCCCCAAATTTTCCTCTACTTATTAGCCATTATCTCCCTATTTCCTGAAGTAGCTTTCTCACGTTAATTTTTTAGTATTTTTTATAATACTTTTTAGAGAAGAAACTTACATGATCAACCGAAAAAAAAAAGAATCTTAGTGAAGGGTATTGATCCACAAGAAGTCTAGTGATCAATGAACTCGTACATTTAAAGATTTGAAAGCACCGTACTAGCAAGTCTATAAAATGTTTAAGGAGTATATACACAAGAAGGGTAGTTGCCCACATAAACTAGCATAATTTGAAAAAATGATTGTGATCTATTGTTATTTGAGAAACTGGAAATTGAGAATATGATCAAAGTATTTTTTAAAATTTTAAAACATAAGATAGATGGATGAAAAGAGCATTTAAACTACGAGGGATCAAACTAGAGGAAAAGTTCAATATATTTAGAAGGTAGGGTTCAAAACTTCAAAATAACTATTCAACTAAATACGACTCGGCAAGAGTTTACGTTAAATTTAGATTATGCGTTCAATAAAGTCACAAAGATGAGACTCCTTTAATAAATCATAATATAATGAACACGAATTTAACAATCCCGACTATAGGTTTAACCCCTATTATAAGTGTTATAATATTTTCACATTTATTATATTTGAGTAGGAAAAGAATTTAGAATATTCAACTGGAAATTGATGTCCTGTTGCGTGTGAAGCCTCGAACCGATTTAACGAATACATTTTTGATTTACAAGTGATCCTATTCCCAGCCCCATGGTGTCCTTTACGAAATAAAATCCGGGAGATTTTTCATAATAAATCTGCTGTTGTTCTTTTAATATTTCTTTTTAAGATAAAATTGAGAGTGATCTCAATCAATGTGCTTTTATCTTCTTTTTCTTCCTTTTATTTATGTTTAGACAACTTTTTGGCACACTGAAATTTAAGTCATCAGCTTATAATTCTAACTACCACATCGACAAATGACAAGATTAGTTTAAAGGTTTATAAACAATTAGGTAGCTGAAATCCATCGCCGAGCCTTGTAACCAAGTGAGGCAATAAAGTGGTTAGATGTTGATAATGGGCTTAGTACGTGTGAAGCGTAAAAATTGCACGAGGCGTCCTATTTAGGCGCCCCTCTTTAACATGTACCTGCTTTATTTTTATATTTACATCGGTATTCATTTTTTTGTTAAAAGCCTTATAAAAAATAATTTTACCCTTTTACAAGCAGTCAAGCCTCTCTTCAAGTAAACCCTATTCCTCTACTTCCATTCCTATACTTTGCAAATACTCTCTTTCTCTCTCTCTCCCGTTCGTCGCTTTTACGATCGTCATTGTTTTTTGATATTCATCGCTTCAACTGTTTGTTCGCCAACAATATTACGTATAATCACAGGTACATTGCAGTACCTTTACGTTCTGGGTATT
>MDKJ01153474.1:0-11065 GCA_005239525.1 Nicotiana knightiana
GGCGAGCAGTGGTGGCGACAAGGGGAGGTCCGCCGAGCAGTGGTCCGGCGGTGGGTGGGGGGCGGCAGTGGGAGTGACAGAGAAGGGGAGGGAGGGAAAGAGAGGATAAGGGAAATTTTTGGGGAGATAATATGAAAAATGGGGTAAAAATTGCTCGGGGCACACTATTTGGTCGGCGCTTTTGCATCCGTACCCACTTTTTGTGTCACGTTTTAACTTATACCTACTTTTTAAATAATTTCAGCTCTCTTTCCCTCGCTGAGCTGAAGTTCACCAGTTAAGCTGAAGTTCGCCAGTTATAAAGACAAAACTTCAACATACAGGGTTGAAGTTCCCCAGTTACAAAGACAAAACTTCAGCTCTAGAGCTGAAGTTTCCTAGTTACAAACTTCAGTTTTCCCAAGTTATAAAGACAATTACAATGACAAAACTTCAGCTCTAGAGCTGAAGTTTCCTAGTTACAAACTTCAGTTTTCCCAAGTTATAAAGACAATTACAATGACAAAACTTCAGCTCTAGAGAACTTCAGCTTTTTGTCTTTGTAAACTGGGGAACTTCAGCCCATTATGCTGAAGTTTTGTCTTTATACCTGGGGAACTTCATCCCCGTATGCTGAAGTTCCTCAGTTACAAAGACAAAACTTCAGCTCTAGAGCTAAAGTTCCCCAGTGTAGCTGGGGGAACTTCAGCCCCGTATGCTGAAGTTTTTATTTTTATAACTGGAGAACTTCAGCCCCGTATGCTGAAGTTCCCCAGTTACAAGACAACAACTTCAGCTCTAGATCTGAAGTTCGCAAGCCGTCTACTAGAAAGCTGAAGTTTTGCGTGATTGCCTTTGCTACTTCAGCCTCGCATGCTGAAGTTATGCGAAAAAAGCGGGTACAGATGCAATTTTTTTTACAAAGCGGGTATAAGTTAAAACGTGACACAAAAAGTGGGTACGGATGCAAAAGCGCCAGAAATGAGGGGGGGACCCTTTTTGGGTCTGGTTTTTCGAAAAAGCAACCACAGGTTGTTGCTATTTATGGTCTCTAATTAATTATTGACTGTTTGACCAAAATAGCGACCAACTGTGGTCGCTTTTTAAAAAAAAATATTTTATTTTTCTTTTTAATAATTATAACTAAAATTATTATAAAAAAATTATTAAAAGCTATAAATAATTATTTTATTTAACTAAAATTATTATAAATAATTATTCGCTAGGTAATTAATTTTAATAGATTATAATGGCATCTATGTAAAGTAAATTTTTAAGTTATATTTAAGTATATGACTAATTTAATACGCAAACATAAATTATATTGTAATTGATGATCAATCTTATACATTACTAAGTACGAATAATTAATGAATTGATAAATCAATATAAATAATATAAATGTAATCCGTTAACACTTTTGTAATACAAGAGATGAATACACTAAAATATACTCTAACATGCTATATATGGAGTTAAAATTGTACAACGAAGCGTATTATGTTTGTATGTGTATGTATATAACATTCATTCATCACTACGTTATAAGTTGATGAATCAATCGTAGAACGAAGCGTATTATACATACATATATATATATATATATATATATATATATATATATATATATATATATATATATAGACACACACACGCACAGACACTTCACAGGGCCAGGTTATTTTAGGGATTGATACGTATATACGGCTATCAAAGTGTGTGTGATATATATATATAACACTTCGTGCTGCTTTAACTACGTTATAGCATGTTATAGAATATGATAGTAGTATTCATTATTTGTATTATAACAGAGTTAATGAATTACATTTATTCATCACTAGGTTATAAAGTCGATGAATCAATTATAATAGATTATTGTTATAGGACGAGACGTTTTATTTTGAATATTCAACGATGCATCTGAGTAGGTTATAAGTTAATGAATCAATTTACTAGTGTATCAATCCCTAAAATAACCCGACCCTGTGTTCCTAACGCTTCATGTATATATATATATATATAAAATACTTCGTACTGCTTTAACTACATATAGCATGTTATAGTATATGATATTATATTCATTATTTGTATTATAATAGAGTTAATGAATTACATTCATTCATCACTAGGTTATAAGTCGAAGTGTGTTTATATATATAGTTAAAGCAGCACGAAGTGTGTGTTTATATATATACACACACTACAAGGAACATAGCGAGCAGTGTTTTGCTAATGCTTTCGCTCTTCAGATTTTGCTCAATTCATTCTATTTTTTTCTATACATATGCTATCTGATATTTGTCTAATTTATTAGGTAAGGAGTGCACTTTTAGTTTCCTCGGCTTTCACCTTTGTCATTGTTAAACTCGTTGATCTTTCCCTCGTGTTTAGCTGAATACATTTGTCAGAATCTTGATTTAAAAGTATTCAATTTTACATTTAAGGTCTTGTAAGTGGAAAACATGAAAACGAGGAGTGACTTAACTTTAGAGAATCCAAATTGTTTGGTAAGATATGACACTAATCTAGCATAGTACTCTCTCAACCATCAATGTTTGCAATATAGTTGTTTGTTAAGGTGAGATACATGAATATTCGTCTCAGGACAACAGAATCCAACCTTCTATAACTCCATTCACATAGAATAGTTATAGAAAACAAACTATAGCATGCACAATCGTTTGGCGAGATATATCTCGTCTATGCTTTAGATGGCAGAGTTTCTTATATTAAGTATCTAAAAGAATTGGATTATATCTCCTCTCGTCCAAACTAATTTGAATGTGTAATACATATTCGAAAGCTTAAACTGGTTAATTGTTGAAAGGCTCAAAAGTCGAACCCAATCTAGCGGGATTAAAATAGATAAGATTCAGCTCAAGTCCAAAGAAAAAGCATATGATATTCTCTCATTTCTTTGTCTTTCTTCCATATTCGATTTCTTCATTCCAGATTTATCAATTCCTTCCTATATGCCTTTTTAGAACCCGTCTAAGTTACGTGCGCTAGATTGCTGGTCCGCAGCTCCCCCCCTATAAAATGAATAAGAAGAGGCTTATTGATGACCGACTCTCTCTTATACTACTCCTTACCTCACCCCCCGGTCCTACTCGAGACGGAGTACTTGTCGTCCCCCAACCAAAAAGGATGAGGCTAAAGGTGAAGGTTTGTCCAGTTACAAAAACATCACAGTTGTTGAACACGAAACCGCTTCCTTAATCTTCCTTGTTATGTAAATCCTGGAGCCCCAAAGCTTGTGATTTTAATTAGCATGAATTAAGACCCATGACTTTAACTTCTTGAAAAATACATTATATAGTTGTATTTTACTAAAGATTAAAAAATATGTAAAGCACAAGTTACATATATCATGCTACGAAGACTTTACCGGAAAAAACTTCGAAAACCCAAAGAAAACCAAAACAATCCGAGAAAATCGAGATTGAAAATCCCGACTTTGTTGGTTAAGTTTGGTTTATACATTTAAAAACCCTACACGATTGAATTGGTTTGGTTTGATAATTGAAAAATCCGAACCAACCCGACCTATGGACACAGCGAGATACACGACCGATGTTATTTCAATATTCACAGTCTCCTTTCCTTGGGATAGAAGCAAAGGCAAATTCATAATTTAAATATTACGGTTAGTGTTCGAAATTTTACCATTAACTCATTGGTTATTTGGTTTGCAATTTTATATTTGTACATAATTAATAAACTTTTAACACACACACACACATATATAAAATCTAAAATAATGTTATTGGAATCAGAAAAACCCACGTACAAGGGGTTTGTTTTTTCACAAAAGTAATCCATTTTGTAAAATAAAAAGAGTGATCAGTACCCAATAATTTATTTTATATGTTTTTCACATAATTAATTAGTACTAAGAACTTACAAGAAAGCGACGCAAGGAAACCAAACACACATCTCCGTTAATGAACTCACCTAAATGGTATTTTCTTTGAAAAGATAAATCCCATACTTACTATAATACTAAGGGTGTGTTTCATATAATGGAAAATATTTTCCGAAAAATATTTTTTAATTTTTTCATATCTGATCGCATTTTACTTTAATTAGAGGAAAATGTTTTCCTTATTAAAAGGGAAAATATTTTTCAAAAGTCTTTCTCAACTTTTCCCATCTTATTCTCCTTCCCCACGAACGCCATAGAATTTTTTTCATTTCAACAAATGAATATTTTTTCTGAAAAATATTTTTCGAGCACCAACCAAACAAGGGAAAATAAGTGATAAACCGCTCATTTTTCACGAAAACAATTTCTAGGAATACTAATTATGGTCTCACTATATATAAATAAAAGGGTTGTCCGGACAAAATCCTAGAAAGGACCGCATCCTAAAGGGTGTCATGTAGCCAGGCTAACAGGGACCGCACCTAAAGGTGTGACGTAACTAGCCTAACGAGGACCGCATCCTAAGGGTGTGATGTAGCCGGCCTAATGGTCGCTATATATAAGTCTGAAGTATTTAGTCGTTTTCAGCCGGCGCTGATAGGATCACTTCTCTTTTTCAAATGCGAACCATAAAAACTTCATAACCGTCCATTTTTTGCTTTTATAAATCTTCATAACAAACTGTTTTTTATTACTTACAAAAACATCACAGTGCAATTATTGCTTTATTTCACTTGCCAAATGTATATCCCCTTAACAAAACATAAGAAACAAAAAGATGTACCCTCTATCTTATTGGACAAAATAGTTAGGTTTATGTTTATAATTGGTATATTCTGGTGGAAATAAAGACAAACAGTGAGCAAATGTAGTCAACCAAATAAATGCACCCTCTATATTCCTGTTTTATTCTGATAGAGAAATTCTTGTATTGACCGAAACATTGCATTTCGACATGAATTTTTTAGCTTTAGTCTTCAGGCTTTCATGAAGATGCTGAGCTCCTTCAACTTACGCGTCCTTCAATGGGAAGTTCTTCAATATTTTCTGTGTCAAGTGTCTGATAGAATAATGGTTAATACACAAACTTTCTCGTCTGTTGGTTTTCCTCCGATTGAGAATAATGTAAGCTTTTCCTGCATGAAGGTTGGAACGTACAATCCCCTAGGAAAACAACATAGAGTTTTTTCAATCAAACCAGGAAAGAAGAATGAAGTGAAGACTGAAAAAAAAATGGATCAAAAACCAAAAATCTGAGAGCAGGCAACACCTATGTCACTATAAGACTTGACCTACTGTCTATAAAAGCAATGAGATAAACATATCAGGCATGTTTCTTTTACATAGTAACAAGAAAACATTTGGAACTAACATATCAGGAATCTCTAATTACAGAAGCCACAAGATCAACTGAATGAGCTCTTACTACACAACTTAGAAAACCATCTATATCCAACAAAGTAAGCAACTCGGATTGCAGAATGGAGTTCAAATGACTGTGTAATGAATCTCAAACTGATAATATGACACTAAATTGTGTTTCCCCTTTTGGATATGGAATCACAATTAGGTAGACCGTGGGAAGAATTATGGCTATAAAGGTCCTCGTCCTCTTAGGCACATGGTTCTAAAGATTCAATATCCAAGCAGTACATTAGGTAGAAGAAGAACTAGAACTAGAATTCTTCGCCCCTCCCCTTGTACCAAGAAGCAAGTTCAAAGCATAAGGATAAACCTCATTTTTTTACTCTTTTCTATATGCATGACCGCTTTCTTGTGATGAGTATTGCCCATCAACCCAAATCCACTAGTCGTGATGGCACCTAACCCAACCCTAGGCAAGCCAACTAATAATTATCCAAATTCAATTATATTAACAAGACAATTAAATAAAATAATTTACTGAATTCTATACGTATCCCAAGGACTGGTAGTACAAATCATGAGATTCTAGGAATAGAATTTACAAAAAATCTGATATGAAGTAAGTACATCTTGTGTTTGAAAAGTACATAAACAGAGTTTTATAATCTAAGGCTACCCTGAACAAAAGGGGTAGCTACAATAGGGACGCAGGTACACCTTCAAATCCCGCAACCATCGAGCACAGCAACAACATCAATCAACATCTGCACGCAATGTGCAGAAGTTTAGTATATGCACAGCCGACCCCATGTACTTAGTAAGTAACAAATCTAACCTTAGGTTGAAAGCAGTGATAAGCTATCACAAGGTCGGGTCCAATACCGATATTCTACAACAGCTTATAACAGCATAATACAAGAAATAAAAGGGTATCTCAGAAGTAAAATGCTCAACTCGTTCACAGTTCCAGAAAATAGTCATGCTTTTCAAGTATCTCAGTGAAAACCCCAAATCTCTTATGAAAATGCCAAAAATACGAGTAAGTTTGAAAACTGTGATTTTCCCAAAATCCTTTCAACAATAAATAAGATGTTTGTTTAATTTTCTTTCCAAATAAAAAAGTATAAAATACCTCTCTATGCCCACATATCATTGTGTATAATAAGTCATGGATGACGTGATACTATATAGCATGAGGGAAAAATTCATCTCTATGCTTATATGTCATGTGTGCATGCAAATGCCATGTATCATAGAGATGAATCATGTACTCACACTCTCAAAGTACTAAATCTCACTGCTCAATGCTCAGCACACTCAGACACTCAGCACTGTACAATAACTGCTGCGCTGTGCAACCCGATCCATATACATTTATAGTCGACTGTGCTCACTGGGGGTGTTCAGACTCCGGAGGGGCTCCTACACTACAAGCGTTATAATCCGCACGGATAACTCGCGTGCTATAATATCAATATCTGGATCCGCACGGACAACTCACGTTCTATGATATCAATATCTGGATCCGCACTGACAACCCATGCGCTGCACGAACAACTCACGTGCTATGGTATCAATATCCTCAAAAATAGGCCCCCGGCCTCACTCAGTCATCAATATCTCAAGTCTCACTCATGGGCTCACAATGTCATGAAACTAGCCCAACAATAATTGTGATGACCCAACTGGTCGTTTTGCTTTCTAGAACCACGTGCTCCTAAATAAGACTTTCTGTACTTGCTTTTATTGGTTTATGACTTGCGGGGATGGTTGGTTCGGGATGTGGAAGAGTTTGGGTTGGAATTGGAACACTTAGTTCCATAAGGGTGGCCTTAAAGGCTAAGTTTGACTTCGGTCAACACTTTTAGTAAACAACCTTGGAATCGGGATTTGAAGGTTCCAATAGGTTCGTATGATGATTTCAGACTTGGGCGTATGTTCGAGCCGGATTTTGGATAACCCGGGAGCATTTCAGCGCCAAATAGCGGAATAACATTATTGAAATTTTATAATTGAGGTATGGAACGTGTTTTAGTGATGTCAAGGTCCGAACGGCATTCCGAAACTAGGAATAGTTCCGTAGTGTCCTTTATGAATTGCTCACAAAATTTGGTGTCGTTCCAAGTAGTATAAGTATGTTTCGGCGTGTTGGAAGTGAATTTAAGAAACTAAAGTTTATAAGTTGAATTTAGTTGGTTTTGGGGTATGATTCTTAGATTTAATGTTTTTTCGGGCGCTTCGAGGGTTCGAGCAAGTCTGTTTTATGATTTAAAACTTGTTGGTATGTTTGAACGGGGCATCGGGGACCCCGGATGTCATTCAGACATCGTGCGAGGCGAGTCCAATCTCAAAGTGAGCTGTTGGTGCACCAGTTCTGGTGCGACCGCACTTGCGGTTGGCCAGTCGGAGGTGCAAGACCGTTGAACCAGTCGAAGCCTCGTAGATATGACCTTTGAGCGGATGCCAGGATCCACTAATTCGCCCCCCTTTTGCAAGTGCATTCCACAGGTGCAGGCACCATTTCGCAGGTGCGATCCCCTGCCAGCCTTCCTCCTTCCGCAGATGCGGGCTATGGCTCGCAGAAGCGAGACCGCAGGTGCGGTCCACGTGTCGCAGGTGTGAAAATGAATAGAGGTAGTAAGGTGTTTTAAAAACGGGACTTAGGCTTATTTGGGGTCCTTTATCTTATCCTTGGGCGATTTAGAAGCTTCCAAAGAGGGGATTTCAACTTAGCATTTGAGAGGTAAGTTATTCCTATTTGTTGTGAGTTTAATACTTGATTTTCTGGTGGATTAATATATAAAGATTAGTAAAAATTATGGGTTTAGGTTAAAACCTAGGATTTTTATAAAAATGGTATTTAACCACGAAATTTTTTATGGAAACTAGTAAAAATTATATAAAATGATCCTTAGGTTATGGGTAACGACTTCCCTTAAGAATTTCCGAAATTCGAGCACGTGGGCCTGTAGGTGAATTTTGGGAACCTTGCTTTTGGGGTTTGATAATCACTTTAATAGGTAGAATATCAACTTGTAAGCCTGTAATGATTGATTTTTACATTATTTGTATAGTTTCGGATTGTGCGGCTCCGGTTTGAGAGTTTGAGAGCATTCTTGAGTTGGAAGTAGGCTCGTAGCAAGGTAAGTCTCATTTATAACCTTGTAAGAGGGAATTGTCCCCATAGGTGATTTGATCAATTATGTGCTACTATTTGAGGGTGGCTACGTACGCGCGAGGTGACGAGAGTCCTTGCGTAGCTACTACTATATTTAAGTCCGGGTAGTTTAGGACCCAAAAGCATGCTTTACTTGCCGCACTTGTGGTTTTGCTGATAATTTTAATATGCTTAAATCATATCGAACTTGGAAAATGGGCTTCAAAAAGGATAAAAACCCATCTTCTTGACCATTTAAAAAGAAATTTGTTGTGTCCTTGGGTGATTATTTTCCTATTAAATTCTGGATTGACTGCTTGAATGTGTGTACCTATGAGTTCCTGCGCCGCATGTATGATTCGCGAGCGGGGTAACTCTATTATTTATATTTGACAGTGTAAATGACTAATTTTTGCCCTATCTTTTATATATGTATATACATGTATATGTGTGTGTGTGTGTTTTATTCTTATTTGTGTATGTATAGGTTTAGGTTTTAAGAGTTGTTTAAATGGTTTGATAAATGGGGTAGGGATTATGCCACTTGAATTTTAAAGAAATCAAGCCAAAATTTAGCCCAAATCAG
Organism: Nicotiana knightiana; assembly: GCA_005239525.1. NCBI lineage: Eukaryota > Viridiplantae > Streptophyta > Magnoliopsida > Solanales > Solanaceae > Nicotiana > Nicotiana knightiana. Next base: position 9,016 of record MDKJ01153474.1, read on the forward strand.
TGGCCCAATTCTATTTGACCCGGTCTGGTGAAGCCCACCTGAGTGATAAGCTAAACGACGTAGTTTCATGGTGAAACTACGCTGTTTTATTTAATAACTTGAAGATTGAATTTCAATCGTTGATCAATCCTTGATCTAATGGTCCTTATTTGATCTCTCAAGAGGTATATAAAGCCCTTATTACCTGAAAATTTCCCCCATTTCCCCCCCTATTATTTTTCTTTCCTCTCTTTCTTTCCTCTCTTCTCATTCTCTCAAACCCCCTGCCGTCGCCGTCGCCGTCGCCGCCCACTGTCGCTGCCGAAAATCGCCCACCGGCGGCGGCCGTCCTTCAAACACCCCCAAATTACACCATTCTCTTCCTCTCTTCACCCTCTTTCTAGATCCACAACCTAAATCCCCCAAATCCCCACCAAAAATCAACAATATCAAACCCTAGTCGCGCCGCCACCACTGTCGCCGCTCGTCGTCGTCCAAAATACACCAAAATGGCATCACCGGCCTCCTCTCACTCTCCTTTTCTCCGTTCCATGCTTCAAAACCTTCAAAAACCCGCCAAAATTCGGCCAATATTCGGCAGAATTCCGACCAGCCGCCCTCTGCCGCTATGAGCCCTTTTTCTAACATAAATGCGATCTCACAACCTCTTTTTCTCTTTGACAAAATACCGGACTCAGCTTCAGGTCCCTGTAGTCAACACAAACTCTAGAGGAGGCACATAGTTCCCGGTATTCTATTCATCCAGGTGCTATGAAGATGTATTGTGACATGAGGCAGCACTACTGGTGGCGGAAAATGAAGAAAGACATAGTGGAGTATGTGGATAGATGTCTAAATTGCCAACAGGTTAAGTATGAGCACCAGAGGCCAGGAGGTCTACTCTAGCAGATGCCTATACCTGAGTGGAAATGGGACCGCATCACTATGGACTTTATAGTTGGGTTGTCGCGGACCTTGCGGAAGTTCGATGTGGTTTGGGTTATCGTAGATAGGTTGACCAAGTCGGTTTGCAGTGGCCACTACTTATACTTCAGACAGGTTGGCCCATATCTACATTCAGGAGATAGTTCGGTTGCACGGTGTTCCCGTATCCATCATATTAGATTGAGGTCCTCAGCTCACCTCACATTTCAGGAGAGCCGTACAGAGTGACTAGGCACCCGTGTAGAGCTCAACAAAACATTTCATCCTCAGACCGATGGGAAGTCGGAGCGAATAGTTCAAATATTGGAGGACATGCTTAGGGCATGTGTGATTGACTTTGGAGGGAAATGGGACAAGTTCTTGCCCTTGGCCGAGTTTGCTTACAACAACAACTATCGTTCCAGCATTGAGATGCCTCCATTTGAGGCTTTATATGGACGGCGGTGTTGTTCCCCCGTCGGTTGGTTTGAGCCTGGCGAGGCTAAGTTATACGATACCGATTTGGTAAAGGATGCCTTAGAAAAGCTAATGTTGATTCAGGAGAGGCTTCGCACGGCACAGTCCAGACAGAAGAGTTACGTATATCAGAAGGCATGTGATGTATCATTCATGGTCGGCGAGAAGGTTCTCTTGAAAGTCTCGCCGATGAAGGGTATTATGAGGTTCGAGAAGAAGGGAAAGTTGAGCCCAAGGTTTATAGGCCCATTTGAGGTGTTGAGGTGAGTTGGGGAGGTTGCTTATGAGCTTCCTCTACCTCCTAGATTATCAGGTGTTCATCCAGTTTTTCACGTATCTATGCTCCGGAGGTACCACATCGACTTGTCTCATGTGTTAGACTTCGGTACCATTTAGCTAGATGATAGGTTGGGCTACGAGGAGGAACCGGTTGCTATTATTGACAGGCAGGATCACCAATTGAGGTCTAAGAGGGTTTCCACCGTGAAGGTCCAGTGGAGGGGCCAACCAGTCGAGGAGGCAACTTGGGAGTATGAGGAGGACATGCGGAGCAGATACCCACACTTGTTCATCACTCCAGGTTTGATTCTAGACCCGTTTGAGGACGAAAATTTATTTAAGAGGTGGAGAATGTAACGACCCGACCGGTCGTTTTTATTTCTAGAACCAC
>MDKJ01279629.1:0-48728 GCA_005239525.1 Nicotiana knightiana
GGGGGGGGGGGGCAATATGGAGGGATATGACATTAAGTCAGGATTAAGTGGTTCTAGGAGCTATGGAATGGTAAAGGAATAATGAAATAAAAATAATAAAGGGATAAGATTGCACTTATTCAAATCCTATAGATATACTACAATTCCAGAACATTATACAAACACAACGTCAAGGAAAGGAAGTAAGGATTCCTGCCCAGGATGTTATTGATAAATAAGGAGCTAGTGTGAGAGGTAAGTTAAGACAAAGGAAATAACCCAAGAAAGATTACGCGGAATAGTGATATGATAATGGTCCAACGAGTAGTTAGTAGTTGATTCAGGAAGAGCCTAATCGTGGCTCGGCAAGAGGTTACAGACAAAATCAGCAGATCATGCAAGACAAACATAGTGAACCCCAACATGGAGAATTCAGTCTCGCAGATATGACATCGGGACCCTTGATAAATATTTAGATAGGAGTAGGGTAGTTAAAGGTATCGTAGAATGTTATGGAAATAAAAGAGAGTGCCACTGAGAAGATAGTCAAAATATCAGTTCAGTAGCAACCCTACAAGCACAAGGGCATGGAGGTAAGAACTACAGATAATTATAGGTGAGTACGAACATCAAGAATTCCATCGGGTATACGATGTAATAAGCTCGCAGCTTTACAAGAGTCAGAAGGTCTTCCCTAAGTACTACAATGAAAGACTAACTGAGGAAATAAGGAAGAAGGCTTCAACCTTAACATGGTAACTTGAAGGAGAAAAAAAAAGGTCATGTAAAAACAGTCTCAGTACAACATTGTATGCACTCTATAAAAAAGTGGCACCTACCGTGGCTAACGAACGAGAAGTAAAGTCAAAAGTAATATCCAAGATCATATGAGTTGCACGAAAATCTCGGCATGCGTGGGAACTAAGATAAGATAAGTATGCACACAACAAGGAGGCAGAAGACCATGAAAAGTAATATCTTACGTTTAAAGAAAGTTGAGAAAGAACGAAAGGAACTATTAGATCAATGATCCAGAGTTAGTTACATTATGAACGCACTTGCTATTTCGGAGTATACATATATGTTGATAATCATAGCCGTAGAAGACTCCGATATAAGTTAAAAGAAAGAATTGAGTCCAGGTCATAAACAAAGAATTGAATTGTTAGAAGCTTATATCCTGGATATTCCATAGCGTCCATGAAGGGCTAAAGTAATAACTAATACAATGAGCCGCAGATCGGAAGATAGCTTAAGCCTACACGAAGGTTGATCAAAGGGAAGAGGAAACTAAAGAGATACATCAACTAAGTAAATCATGACTCTAATTATTGGACCTAGAAAATTATAGAAATTGTGATCGAGAACATTGTAGGACCAACCTTAATATCAAAGGTACATGAGAGATAGTACAACAACCATAGTCTATAATGGCTCTACGACAAAGCCAGTTAGAAAATTAACAGCCTCATAAGAAGTCAGTATGAAGCTCCCACCGGATTGTAGTATTATAATAAAGCTTCAGGTTGTGGATGTGAATCATACCTTTGTGGAAGGGAGGTTATGAAAGATATAGAAGATTTGATTCGAGATTTTAAGGTAAGTAAGTTAAAGGTGAATAATGTACGAGATACTCAAATGCAGAAGGTTGTGAATAGTCCATACTTTGGATAGAAGGCTAGAAGCACGTGGATTCAGTATTCAGGAATGATAGATGCATCGTCAATGGTATATTTTCCAGCCTATGGTTTCTAGGTATTGAGAGGCCTAGTAAGGAGAGAAAATAAGAGTTAGAGACGACGTGATATCTCGCTTGATGTTCCAGAATATCATAAGGAAATCTATGGTGCAAGAAAGTTGAATGAAGGTTGCAAGTAGTATAAATAGATATGTGCAGGTCGCAAGCTAAAGTATGGTAAAACGACAAGGTTTTAGAAAGACAGGAGTAAGGATAAGAAAAGGTGAGTGAGAAGGTGACGAGAATGAATAAGTTCTTGGTATTAAGCCCATGAAAACAAGAGAACTGATGGGTTCTCTAAGTTATAGAAAGCTCAGTATAGCTTGAATGAACTCAAAGGAGTTTAAGACTAGTAGCATTTAGAAGAGATGGAATGCTATCCTGGTAGTGCAATGAGGGTGTAATTGTGATAGATAAAGGATGATGTTTGGGCCTTCGATTGAGTAATGATTTGAATAGGATTTCACGAATTGTACGAAATTAAATTATCCACGTAAGGTGAATCACATTGTCATGCTATAAAATACGATTATTGAAGTACAATATCGCCCCTAAGTGGATCAGGAAAATCACTTCAAATGTTCCACAATGCAACGTAAGCCCTAGTGGCAATATATTACGTAAGAAACTTCAAGTCATCAATGGAAGATTGTAAATCAACATTGAGGTGAATCAACAATGGATGGGTAAAATTGCAAAGTACGAGATAAGATTGGGCCATCAGTCTTAAGATGAACAGTAATAATAAGTGTTAAAGGACATGCATATTGGATAAGCAACGAGAGTAACCTGGAGTTCGATAGCAGACCTCAGTAACGATAAATCTAAGTAAGAATTATGGTGTAATATGGCATACTTAGATGTAGTAAAGCTAATGGCCTACATAATTTTGTATATGTTCACAAAGTGAAGCCTAGAGATTGGCTAAAAGGTGGAGGAAAGAGAATACAAGAGTCGCATAGGCGCACATACAAAGTTAGAGTCGTATATGATTCATGATAGAAGGTAGAAACAATTACGAGATTAGAAGGATTACGACTACAAGTCGTGGTGTGAGAAAGAGGCTTAAAGGGGGGAATGACCTGGCCTTAGGGATCCATTCACAGAACAGTCGCCTAGATGACAAGAGGAGTACTAAAGTATTCGCAAGAGCTATGGGTTATGAGGATGATAAGTGCATCAGTCAACATTCAAGGAAGAATGTTCCAAAGGGTGGAGTGATGTTACACCCCATGTTTTTGTACGTGGAAGTACACCATAAGTAAATTGATATAAGCTCAGAAATGAGATGTTACATCCCGCATTTTCGTACGTTGAAGTTTCGTCGTAAGTTAATCGACGTAAGTACGGAAATGAGATTTATTTTGGGGTTATAAGTATTTCGCTATTTCAAACAAGTGATAAGTTAATTCGTGAAGGTGATAGGGTAAGAGAATCGAAGAAAATGAATTTCGTCGAAGTTTGACATTTTGGGATAAAATACAGCCCAAACTAAAATACCGGTATTTATGCACTAGTGCCATACAAGGTACCACACGACCATGATAGTACGGTGTATAAAGTGTGCTAAAAGTAAGTAGCATTTTAAGTAATTTGAGATAATTCTTAATTATGTGTGTATTGGTTAATTATTGGTATAATGGGAAATTAACCATGTAATTAGGGAATTATGGATAATTAGTAAATAGGGACAAAGCTAACAACGTGGCAGTAAAAGGCGTTGGAAATAAGTGACTCTTGAATCATATATTGATATGGCACATTTAGAAGACTAAGTGGCTTAGTCATCACAATTAGTGGGGCCCACTCCTAAAGGTTAAAGATAACCTCTCTAATCCATTAAAGAGAGGTATCGTACTTTGCAATTTCATACAACATTACTACTTAGTGAAATATCAAAGAGAGATATCATTCTAGCAACGTGTTGTCGCAATTGACGTGTGTTAGAGGGGTTGTGAAGAGAATTGGTTCAGATATGTTAAGGCTAAGTCCTTTCATTTTGTCATGATCTCGTAATTACATGATTTTGATAACGAGGCATAAAAAGAAATTCATATTCCGATTTATATACATTATCCTAGTCTCATAAGCTACAGTATTCTCCCTTATCAGGACTTTATATTCAATTGAGTATTGTCTCCTTTCAATCAAGAGAGAGGAGGTTCTATATATATATATACACACACACATTATTTTCACTACCATCGAGCTATAATCAATGGGAAGGCCCCTATTGGGCAACCTCTGATCAGATGGTAAGTTATATACCGAGTTTGCTGTGGCCGAGCACCTACGAGCGAGACCAGTTGGTCGAGATACAGAGCCAAGTATGGACGAGCGCCAATGGAAGAGCCGACTACGACATAGCATTTATATATATCGAGCTTTATAAGGCTGGACAACGATTTTACTTACTATATTGAGAGAGTTGAGTCAGTATCAGCAGGTGAGCATATCTTCAGATTATCTTTGACTCCCAATTACTTTCAGTTATAATATTATCAGTTCAGTTTCATCTTTCAGTATATTGCCTTACATAGTCGGTACATTGTTTCGTACCGACGTCCCTTTTTTAGGGGCGCTGCATTTCATAGATGCAGGTTCAGACAGACAAACAGACGAGTAGACCTCCTCATTAGGTCTTGCCCGAGTTCAGCTTGATCGGTAAGCTCCATGCCCTTTGTAGTTGCCGGGTCTAGAGATTTATGTACATTTTGTGTATATATGTATATATGCTATGAGTAGGTCGGGTCTCTGTTTCAATCACAGTATATCCATCAGTAGAGGCTTGTATATGTACCCTATCAGTTAGTGCAGTATGTTGGGCTTGTAGGCCTTTTAGGTATATTTTGTTGGTTTGCTAGCTGTAGTAGTTATGCCGGTCTTGTTGGCCCAGCTTTATATTGATGTTTAGTCAGCATTTGAAATTATCTTGCAATGTGGCCCATTACCAAAATATGACATTATATGTTCAGAGTCCCTTAGTCGCAAGTTGGTACGTGAGGATAGGTGAGGCACCGGGTGGCGGTCTTGCCCCCATGTTCGGGGCGTGACAGTTTTGTGGTTCCATATCTGGGCTGTTCTTAGATATTATTGGTATTCATGTCATTTCGCACTCCGATTTAGTTTAATTTAGGTTTAATTGGTTTTATTTATTTGAATTGATTAAAATTGGCCTAAAGATTCTCTAACGTTGGCTTGCCTAGCAAGTGAAATGTTAGGCGCCATCACGGTTTCAGAAGGTGGGAATTCCGGGTCGTGACAAAAACTAGATACCCGCACCTAGAGAAATTGGCACTCACTTTGCTAAGAACCTCTAGGAAGCTGAAACCGTACTTTCAATATCACCCCATATGTGTCATGACTACTTACCTATTGAGGAATGTAATGCATAAGCCCGAGCTCTCGGGACGGCTGGCCAAATGGGCCGTGGATATTAGATGGTATGATATTGAATATCGGCCCCAGACCTCCATTAGATCTCAAATTTTGGCAAACTTTATGGCTGAATTTACGCCGTCCCTAATACCCCAGGTCAAAAGAGAGTTATTATTGAACTCGAGGACTTCTTTTGGGATTTGGACCCTCTTTACGGACGGTGCCTCGAATGCGTTAGGGTCCTTACTTGGCATCTTATTAAACCTACTAATGGGAAATGTAGTTAGACAATCTATTAGGACTGTAAAATTGATTAACAATGAGGCCGAATATGAGGCAATGATTGCAGGTCTAGAACAACCCAAAAGCTTGGGGGTGGAGGTGATCAAAGCTAAGTGCGACTCCCTCTTTTTGGTGAACCAAGTTAATGGGACGTTTGAGGTCAGAGAGGAATGACTGCAAAGGTACCTGGACAAGTTGTAGGTAACATTACATCAGTTTAAGGAGTGGACTCTACAACACGTACCTCGAATTAAAACAGTGAGTCCAACGCCATTGCTAACTTGGGGTCATCGTTCCATGACGATGAGTTCAAATCGGGGGCAGTCGTACAAATCATGAGATCGGTAGTGGAAGAAGGCCACACCGAGTAAACTCAACGAGCCTAACTTGGGACTGGAGAAACAAATACATAGAGTATCTGGAGACCGAAAAACTACCCTCAGATCCAAAAGTGTCGAGGGCGTACGAAGGCAACCCTGTTTAGCTTGTCCGAAGATGGAACCCTCTTCAGAATAACATTCGATGGCCCGCTCGCGATATGTATATTACCCGAAGATACCGATTACGTTCTGAGGGAAATTCACGAAGTCAGCTGCGAAAATCATTCAGGCGCCGAATCATTGGTTTGAAAAATAATCAGAGCCGGATACTACTAGATCGACATGGAAAAGGATTCAAAGGAGTTCATATGAAAATGTGATGAATGTCAAAGGCATGCTCTGACGATTCATCAACCCGAAGAGCTGCTGCATTCAGACTTGTCACCCTGGCTGTTCATGAAATGAGGGATGGACATCGTTGGCGCCCTTCCATGGGCACCCGAAAAGGCTCAATTTATATTATTTATGACTGACTACTAAGTGGGTGGAAGCCCAGGAATATGAGAAGGTCATTGAGAAAGAAGTCATTTCATTTGGGACCGCATCATATGCCGGTTGGAGTGCCGGCTGAGATCGTGTGCGACAATGGAAATACCTCATCGGCAGCAAAGTAAGCAAGTTTCTCGAAGAAAATAATATCAAAAGGGTCCTATCAACACCCTACCACTCTAGTGGGAACGGACAAGCATATTCCACTAACAAAACCATGTTCCAAAACCTCAAAAAGAGGTTGACCGACGCCAAGGGAAAATGGAAAGAAAGGTTTCCCAAAGTCCTGTGAGCATACCGTACGACCTCGAAGTCCAGTACCGAGGCCACCCTGTTCTCACTGGTTTATGGTGCCGAAGCTCTAATACCGGTCGAAATCAAACGATGAAGCCATGAATACAAACCTGGATGTATTAGATGAAAGACGTTAAGCCGACCTTGTTCAGTTGGCCACCCAACAACAACGGATCGAGAGGTATTACAATCAAAGAGCCAACCTTCGACATTTCAATGTCGGGTACTTAGTGCAAATGAAGGTCACACTAAGCAACCGAAACCCGAACGAAGGGAAGTTGGGGCCGACTTGGGAAGGTCCGTATCAAATTATCACGATCACCGAAAAGGGATCATACAAACTCGAAACAATGAATGGTGAGTAACTATCGAACAACTAGAACATAACTCACTTGAATCGATACTATTGCTAAGGTATGACCCCGTTCATTCCTTTTACTTATTTACATTTTGAACTAGCACTTGCAGGCGACCGTCAAAGAATAACGCAAATTTTAGGTATGAAAGCACGCATTGCACTCTTGTTCCCTTGAACCGGTTTTGTCCCAAATGGGTTTTCCGGCAAGGTTTTTAATGAGGCAACAGTAAATCGTGATAACTTAGAATTGAAGGCCGGCTACGAACCGGTGTCAAAGATCACGACAATAGTATTCGAGGCTTCTCTAAGATCGGCCTCGAACACTAGGGGCATCACCCTCAGATAATGACTTTATTAAGGAAAGAAACTTTGTGATCGAATAGTCTCGACTCGATCGACAGGATTTCCTGTAAGGGCCAAACGGTCAAATGAATCGTTCCCTCATAGACTGCTCGAGTCTTGACACAAAACTTATACACATGTGTAACCGTATATATTAGGCACATAAATAAAAAGTTTCTACCTTGCAGATAAATATCTTGTCCCTTAAAAGTTTTCCTCTTAAGAAATTTTCTACATTCGGTCCCCTAAATATATCGAGCCCAAGGGCCACCTTTATCCAGGTCCAAAGGATCACTCTTACTCGGGGAATGCCATACAAAGTCAAGACCTATTAGGCAGTGCCCGAACCTTAAAGGCTACGGCTATCCCCATTCGGGGTCTATTATCTTGGGCGAGCCAGGATAACTCGGGGTAATGATCCCATTGGGAAATACCAAGACTTGAAAGGCTACGTCCATCCTAAAATGGCTCGGAGACGTCTGGGATACGTAACAAAAATATAAGGCCTTCTAAATTTCTAAACCGGTTCAAAGGTCTACCCTCGACAAATTCTAATCTAAAAAGTTCTAAGTATTTCTGGGAAAATTTCTGGTCATACCGAGCCCCCACAAATCGTAAACAAAATAATATCGAAAGAAAGGGTTGTTCGAACCTCCGGGCAAAGCTAAACATTACATGCTAAGTCATTTTGAAGTCTTCACAATCATAAAGGAAAAAGTGAAAAGAAACAAGCTTAGAAACTGTCGAAGGGAAAAAGAGCCTTATATATATATATATATATCCCTACAAAGGCCAAACAACCTCAACAAAAAAAACAAAGGTGCAAAACCAAAAAACGATTTACAAAGGTCAAACGACCTCAACAAAAAAGTACAAAAACAAGGAAAAAATTACAAAGTATTTGATCGGCTCGGTCTCCACCGGAGCCGCCTCTTCGCCGGGACTGTCGGAATCTTCCCCGTCCTCGGATCCGCCCGGTCCCTCGAAGGCTTCTTCTTCCCCAGATATGCCAACTTCTTGGCCTAGGCCTCGAACCCTTTAGCGGTCGTGATCTTAGATGACACATCAAAACCTCGAGAATGAACCTCCTCGAGGGTCTCCCTTTGGGACTGCCACTTCTAATATTCGACCATGTCTCTTAGGTGGTCCTGGGCTACCTCGGCATCAGCCTTATACTAAGACACCATCTTATCGGCATTGGCCTTGTTATTTCTGCCTCCAATTTAGCCTTCTCAAGCTCTTTGGTGAGGGACTCCCAGCCGGCAACAACTTAGCCAACTGCTCTTGGGCAATTTATTTCTCCTAGGGAAAGTGATCCATCTTACTTTTCCACCCTTAAGCCTTGACTTTGATCACATCCATCTCGGCCCGGAGTTGGTCGATCCGTTGGAGCTTCTTTTGGATCTGTGAGTTCCGACCATTAGTCAACGTGTCTAGCTCATCGTCACTAACTTCAAATATTTTTACCTGTTCAACCAAGTCAGCGTGTTCCTTCCGAGCCACCTCCAACGCAGCTCCAAGGCTCTTATCCTCTCCTTCATGCTTCCCGCTGAGGAGTTTGTAAGTATCTCCCTTCTCAGTAAGCCTACTTTGTCTTCAAGCCGGTTCAGCTCGTCTCGATACCAAAGGAAATTTTCATGGTGAAGTATCGAGGCCTACAAATGCAAAGAAAAATGTTAGGATTATCTATGAATTAGTCTGTGTACAAAAGGAGAAATTGAAGTCATTGAGAGATATATGAAGTTACCCGGTTCAGTGCTTGTTGTGTTTTGTTGAACAGGCAGGGCACATCTACCTCATTCATCTTGGCTTGATATTCCTCGTTCACCAGGAACTGAAGGTAATTGTCCACCCTACAAGGCTGGAGAGGACTCGGGCATCCTCTAGAATAGAGATGATGATATATCACTTCCGGTCAGGATGCACATTCGGAGTTGGGAACCAGTTGATTAGTTTTAGGCTCGAGGAAGGCCTGCTTGCTCCTGAAGATGGACTCTTATTTGGTACCTCTAAGTGACCCAATCCGGTGACGTCCTCCGTGGCGGTGGAATCCACGCCATCAAAATAGCCGCGGAAGGGGTCGTCCACCCCATAGGCCCTCTCCTTGGGGCGTTCTTTCACCGTTTGGGCCTCGTTATACATTGACTCAGTAAACGAGGGTGATTCAGTTATGTCTATCACACCTAGTTCTTCCTTGAGGGCACCGCCTGCATTCCCGAGAAGCCTCGACCCCGGCCTCCACATCGATCTCCTTAGCTTCAGGCATATCGGTCTTCAAGCTGTGATGACACGCGAGCTATGATGACACAAGTTTATTCTTCTTCTTCTTCTTCTTCTTCTTCTTCTTCTTCTTCTTCTTCTTCTTCTTCTTCTTCCAGACGGAAGAGCGCATCCGAAGCCGGTGCTCGGGCACTGGTACTTTCTTTGGATTTGCGCACCAACCTTCTCCTTGTGTTCTTTTTCTCCAAGCTCGGAGAACTCGAAGCTCTCTTACTTTTCTTCTCTGCGGCCTGTCTCGGAGCAGGAGATTCAGTAAGGAATTTCTCGCCACCAGATGGAGGCGTCAATTCGACATCCTTGGATAAACCTGCAAAAAGAAGTAAAGGGAGTGAGGACTAAATGATAAAAAAAAGGAATCCAAATATTACCTACTCAGGAAAGGAGTCTCACCATGGGAACGAGCCTTCCAATGGACCTTTGAGAGCTTGCGCCATGAGGAACAACATTCGGGATCCGAGCAACAGCTGAACCATCACAAAAAGCTGATAAGAAAGGAGGAAATAAGTATAAAATCGACTTTCGAAAGTAAAATTATACTTATGTAATGTATTCCACTTCTTGGGGAATGACATGAGCTCATCTGGCATCAAGTCCAAAGTCCTCACTCGGAAAAAATGACATTGCCAGCCCCGATCCCGGTCTTCATCAATACATGAGAATGGGGCTTTGCTGGCCTGTGCACTAGCTTTATCAGTCCCCCCCTCCGAAGATTCGGAGACTATACAAGCATAGAAGATGGTTGATGGTAAATGAGCACCCATCAATTTGGTTCACGAAGAACCAGAGGAGGATCACGATCCTCCAGAGAAAAGGATGAAACTGACCGAGGCATATCTCGTACCTCTTAAAGAAATCTATGATGACCGGGTCCATCGGACCCAATGTAAAGGGATAAGTGTAAACAGTTTGATATCCCTCGACATGGGTGGTAATGGCTTCATTGGGGTCGGGGATCACTATGTCCTTATCGGCCCAGTTGCAGTCTTTGGGGACCATAGGGAGTACTTCTTCAGTAATCGAGTAGATGTATCTCTAGACCTCCTCATATCGCCCTTGTACAGAGGAAGGGTTTTCAACCTTGAAATCTGCATTGACCGAGCATCCTCCGGGGATGAACATTTTTAAAGAGGTTTCAAGTACTGATTCATCGATGGTAGTGCTCAAAATAGTCTCTTCGTCCTCAATAGCCGGCTTCGAAGTAGAAGGGGTTTCTTTCTGGGGAACGGTTTTGAAAGTTTTTTCTATTTCTTTAAAAAATGGAGGAAAATTGGAGAAAGAAAGGAAGTTGAAGGATTGTACTTGTTAGCTTGAGATGAAGATGGACAAGAGTTCTTGTAAAAGATCTTAAATAACCGGAGTAAAAGTGCTAGAATGTATTGAAATCTTAAAGGTATGAGGGTAGAAGGTTTGGATGTAAAGTTAAAATATCAAAGGAAGGGGTATTGATAGTATTTCTGCGGCGGTACGCATCCAAGAATAGCCAACCGGTGGCTGACATGCATTTAATGCCATTAAGACTTAATTGACAAGATGTTTCAGTTGTTTTTTCGTTTCTGTCACGGTGTATCGAAGTAAGTATCGGAAGCTCATGTCGTTTCTCGTTGTCTACTCTCCGAAAAATGAAGGGACTATCTGTATACGGGTGAAATTGAGCTTGTGACGCATCCTAGCCTCCGATATGGTAAGCCAGGCTCGAGACATGGCAATGAAGGGTTGAAGATCGACCCCAAGTCCCACTGGGCTAGAACGCGGGCCAGGATGCCTGCCTTTGAGAATATCAGAGCCATGGTCCCTGGATCGGTCCTAGTGTCACGACCCAGAATCCCCACCGTCGCGACTGTGATGGCACCTAACAATCACTTTCTAGGAAAGCCAACATTAGAGGTTCAATAAGAAACAAAAACTTAAAACCCATGACAATCAACAACCATTAACACATAACAAATCAATAAGAAAGCGGAAATTCTTAACAAAATCGAATATCTATTCACAGCTTCCCATGATCTGGAGTCACAACTCACGAACTTCTATGATTTATCTACAAATATTTGGTTGAAGAAAATACAACTGTTTATGGGTCTAAGAAACAATAAACTGAAGCAGGTATAAGGGGACTCCAGGGTCTGCGGACGTTAGCAGATCTACCTTGGGTCTCCTGTGTAGTGAAGTCAGCAGCAAATCTCAGAATCAGCTCGGACTGACACCTGAATCTGCACAGGAAGTGCAGAGTGCAGTATCAGTACAACCGACCCCATGTACTGGTAAGTGTCGAGCCTAACCTCGGGAAGTTATGACGAGGCTAGGAAAAGACACCCACAAACAACCTGTGCAATATAATCATACATGTAACAATAACAGTAACAGAAGAATCTAGACAGGAAATACAGGGAAGGGAACATGCTGAGGGATTCGCAATATAAGGAATCGAAAACAGGGATAAAATTGGATCAACCAATATGCCTTGAACAGATAAAAAAAAGCAAAAATGGTTAAGGAAACTACACGGCATCACCCTTGGTGCTTTTACTCTCAGCCTCACCATATGAAACAATAGAACGACACAGCATCACCCTTCGTGCATTAACTCTCTCATAATGTAAATCACCATCATCCTTCGTGCATTATCACTCAAAAAATATGCACGACATCACCCTTCGCGCATTAACACTCGCTCACAAACATTGGCACGGCATCACCCTTCGTGCTTTACACTCTCCCTCACCAAAACAAGAAAAGAATAACAACAGAGAGATAAAATATCAAAATAAGTCTTACTTCAACATTTAATGCCACAATACCAACCTCAATTTCGATTCAATACTCAACTAATACCAAATTTCAGTAAGACATGATTAAAGTTGCTCAACATAACAAATGGCTAAGCAAAGCATGAACAATACGATTAAAGACTACAACAGTTACAAGAATAAGACTTACTCACATGCTATGAATCGACAAAAACACATAGGTGCTCGTCACCTAACCTATACATTGTACTCAACAACCAAACAAGTAGAAAATAGTCAAATAATACCTAATCCCTCAAGCCAAAGTTAGACACGACTCTTACCTCGATCCCCAGGCCACTCACTGCTCAATTACCGCTTTCCCCCTAGTTTCCACCTCCGAATCACTTGTATCTAGCCATAATTAGCTTAATAATATCAATTATTGCTAAAGAAATCAATTTCAATACATAAATTTAGGTTTCCCAAGCTTTCCCCCAAAAAGTCAAAAATTTACCCCGGACCCGCTTTGTTACATCCCGCATTTTTGTATGTTAAAGTTTCGTCGTAAGTTAATCGACATAAGTTCGGGAATGGGATTATTTTGAGATTATAAGCATCATGCTATTTCAAACAAGTGATGAGTAAATTCATGAAGGTGAGAGGGGAAGCAACTTAAAGAAAATGAATTTGGTCTAAGTTTGGCATATTGATGTAAAATACGGGCCGAACGATAATACCCGACATTTATAGACTAGTACCATATGACCATGATAGTAGGATGTATAAAGTATATTAAAAATAAGTAAAATTTTAATTATATTGAGACAATTCTTAATTATGCGATAATTAGTTAATTACTGGATAACGAGATATTACCTAATTAGTTAATTAATTATTGGATAAGATCAAAATCCCCACCCCATCCCCACGTGGCATCAAGCCACTAAATCAAACAAATGACTCTTAGTCATTGTTGATTAGGTGGCAACTTAGTATGATAGTTAAAAGACATTTTATTTCTAAAGTCTTGAATACAAGAACGCTACATCAAACGTTAGCAATTCCTAAGCTTTCAACAAAAATTTCTTGCAACAATTCCTATAAGCTTTCAACATCGACGTTAACAATTCCAATTATAGCCGCATGAATTCAAATATCAAAGCACAAACAATTCCAATGCTAGCAGCATGAATTCAACAAGATTTCTTGAAACAAAAATTCCAACGAGGTTTCTTAACATCTTAAGCAATGTGAGGTATTGAAATTATAAGGGAGTACAATGCAACCTTTTCCAAGAACATCATACAGATTTTCCTTACTCCAGGTATGTTAAGACTAAGCCCTTTCTTCATTTTGGTATGATCTCGTAATTACACGAGTTTGATAATGAGGAATAAAGAAAAATTTATATCCCGGAATTTATGTATATTTTTCTAGTTTTGTAAGTTACAATATTCTCCTTATGGGGACTTCATATTCAATTGAGTATTTCTTTTTTTTTTTCCAGTCAAGAGAGAATAGAGTCTATATATACAGTATTACAGTATTTTCATTATCATCGAGCTATAATCGATGGGCAGGTCCCTATTGGGCAACCTTTGATCAGATGGTATGTTATATACCGAGCCTACTGTGGCCGAACGCCTATGAGCGAGCCCAGTTGGCCGAGATACAGAACTTAGTATGGCCGAGCGCCTATGAGTGATCCTACTACGACAAGGAAGTTATATATATACCGAGCCTTATAGGGCTGGATAACTATTTTACTTACTATATTGAAAGAGTTGAGCCAGTATCAGCAGGTAAGCATATCTTCAGATTATCTTTAATTCCCAATTACTTTCAGTTATTATATTATCATTTCAGTTTCAGTATATTGCCTTACTACTCGGTACATTATTTCGTACTGATGTCCCTTTTATAGGGGAACTGCATTTCATACGTGCAGGTTTAGGCAGACAGACGGGTAGACCTCCTCATTAGATGTTTCCTGAGTTCAGCTTGATTGGTAAGCTCCATACCCTTCGGAGTTGCCGTGTCTAGAGATTTACGTACAACTTTGTATATATGTATATATGTTATGAGTAGGTCGGGGCCCTGTTCTGATCATAGTATATCCATCAATGGAGGCTTGTAGACATTAAGCTTTCAACATCAGATGTTAACAATTCAATTGCTAGCCGCATGAATTCAACGATCAAAACACCAACAATTCCAATGCTAGAAGCATGAATTCAATGATATTTCTTGAAACAAAAATTCTAACGAGGTTTCTTAACATCTTAAACAACGTGAGGTTTTGCGATTCTAAGGGAGTACGGTGCAACCTTTTCCAAGAAAATCATACAGATTTTTCCCTACTCCAGGTATGTTAAGGCTAAGCCCTTTCTTCATTTTGGCATGATCTCGTAATTACACGAGTTTGATAATGAGGCATAAAGAAAAATTCATATCCCGGAATTTACGTATATTTTTCTAGTTTTGTAAGTTACAATATTCTCCTTATCGGGACTTCATATTCAATTGAGTATTTCTTTTTTCAGCCAAGAGAGCATACAGTCTATATATGCAGTGTTACATTATTTTCATTACCATAGAGCTATAATCGATGGGCAGGCCCCTATTGGGCAACTTCTGATCAGATGGTAAGTTATATACCGAGCCTACTATGGCCAAACGCCTATGAGAGAGCCCAGTTGGCCGATATACAGAGCCTAGTATGGCCGAGCACTTATGAGCGAGCCTACTACGACAGAGCAGTTATATATATATATATATATATACCGAGTCTTATAGGGCTGGACATTTATTTTACTTACTATATTGAGATAGTTGAGCCAGTGTCAATAGGTAAGAATATCTTCAGATTTTTTTTAATTCCCAGTTACTTCAAGTTATTATATTATCAGTCCAGTTTCATCTTTCAGTATATTGCCTTACATACTCGATACATTATTTCGTACTAACGTCTCTTTGCTAGGGCGTTGCATTTCATGCGTGCAGGTTCAGACAGACAGACGGGTAGACCTCATCATTAGATGTTGCCCAAGTTCAGATTGATCGGTAAGCTCCATACCCTTCAGAGTTGCCGGGTCTAGAGCTTTACGTACATCTTTGTATATATGTATATATGTCATGAGTAAGTCGAGGCTCTTTTCCCATCATAGTATATCCATTAGTAGAGGCTTGTAGACATATCCTATCAGTTAATGCAGTATGTTGGGTTTGTAGGTCTTTTATGTACATATTGTTGGTTTGTCAGCTGTAGTAGTTATGACGGCCTTGTCGGCCCAGTTTTCTATTGATATTTGGCCAGTATTCTCAACTGGCTTGCAATGTGGCCCATGGCCAAAGTATGACATTATATGCTCATAATACCTTAGTCGCAAGTTGTACACAAGGATAGATGAGGCACCGGGTGCCAGTCTCGCCCCCAAATTCATGGCGTGACACACTTGGTAAAAACTCGAGGTTCGGTCCAAAACCCATTTACCCATTCACCCCAAGCCCGAATATGTAACTAGTTTCGAAATCTGACCCACCCCAAATTGAGGTCTAATTTCTAATTTTCCAAAATTCCCTAATTCTACTCAAACCCCTAATTTCTGCAATGAAATTCCTAGATTTTAGGTTGAAATCTTGTAAAATAAAGTGAAAGATTGAAAGAAAGGAGTTAAGAATCACTTACCTATGATTTGGGGAAGAAATGGTCTTTGGAAAATCGCCTAAAGGTTTTTTTGTTTTTAAAAGTTTTGAAAAATTAGAAAAATTCCGTCTAAGTCAAGATTTACCAGCTGCAGATGTCATATTAGCGGCCTGAGCTTCGCAGTTGTGAAGTTCGCAAATGCGAAGCTCGCAAATGTGAGAAAGATATCGCAAATGCGAACCTGTCGCATTTATGCAGCCTTCACAAATATGAGTAATCCGTTTGCAATTGCGAACATCAAACTCCTGCAAATGTGACACGAACCCCGCAAATGCGAGAGTAATCAGTCCCAGCCCATGCTCGCAAATTCGATGTTTCTTCACAAATGCGAGGCTCGCAATTGCGAGCCAAACGTTGCAATTGCGAGACCTGCAGAACTGAAGCACACCATCTATTTTTTCTAAGTTCATTTCACTCTGTAGCCTATCCGAAACTCACTGAACCCTCGTGGCTCCAAACCTAACATGCACACAAATCTATAAACATCATACAAACTTGCTCGTGCAATCAAATCGCCAAAATAACACCTAGAACTAAAAATTTAGCACCAAATCACATGAAATTCCCAAGAACACTTTGAAATTCCTAGTTTAACAACTGAATGTCCGAATCACGTCTAATAAGTTTCATTTCTCACTAAATTTCACAGATAAGGTATAAATATCATTACGGATCTGTATCGAGAATACATACCCAATACCAGCAAGATCAAACATTAACCAATTTCTTAAAATCATTAAATTTTCAGTCTTCCAATTTTAAACAAAAATTCATATCCCGAGCTAGGGACCTCGGAATTCGATTCCGGGCATATTCCCAGGTTCCATATTTCATTACGGACCCACAGGGACCGTCAAAACACGAGTCCGGGTCCCTTTACTCAAAATATTGAACGAAGTAAACAAAAATCAACTTTTAAGGCCAAAAATTATTATTTCATCAATTTTCAACATAAAAGCTTTCTGAAAACACGTCCCGACTGTGCACGTAAATCGAGAAGGGTAAAAATGAGATTTTTAAGGCTAAAGAGCGCAGAATTGAATTCTAAAATATAAGATGACCTTTTGGGTCATCACACCTAGCTTTGAACGACTTCGAAGAAATATTGTTAGCATAGCCAACAGAAGATCGAAATATACGCGAACGACCTGATATTATGACGGAGATCTCGGTACGTATCAATGATGGATCAAAAATCAGTAAATCAGAAGATTTTTTTACCTTTTATAGAGTTATACCTAAAGTAGGGCTCCCCGACTATATAAATGGGGTCTAATAATTCATTTAACATACTGTAACATGCACTCAAAAGCAATACATTATTATTTTTTCTCTATCCTTAAGCTTTTGTTCTTCATATCGACATCGGTTATGGTGCGTCCGGCTCGAGAGCGATTATTCCATCAAAGTTGAAACTATCCAAGTCGTGTGGTTTGAATTTATTTTATCTTCATCTATTCAATAACAACTTAATTTATCGCTCTGTATCAAGTTAATTTGTGTTTCCTTAGAACCACTTACAAATTGAATTGTTATCCGATTTTTAGGGTAAATAATACTTAGAGTGAATGTCTATCTTTTATAGAGTTTGTTATTATGTGGCTACAAATAGAGGGGCTTTACCCTATTGTAAATAATTTGAAATTCAATAAGAGTTACCCCTCTCTTTTCCTTGCAATATTATTCTTTTCCTTATTGTTTTATTTCAGGTTATCAGCACGAGACTCTATTCTCGAGAAGTTGTTTGAGAAGACTAAGGTATACTTTTTTTCTTTTAATTATGACTGATATTATGAAAAGAAAGTTCGTTTCCCTTGAAATTTCGGGCAAGAACTATATGACATCGGTGTTGGATGCTGAAATTCATTTAGATGCAATGGGTCTTGGAGACACCATTAAAGATAAAAATAAAGCATCTACCCAAGATTGTGCTAATGACTTGATTTTCTTGCAACATCACCTTAATGAAGGGTTGAAAATAGAATATCTCACAGTCAAAGATCCACTTATTTTGTGAAAAGACTTAAAAGAAAGATATGACAACTTAAAGTTGGTCACTCTTCTACAAGCACGATATGATTGGGCTCATCTGAGGCTCCAAAACTTTAAGTCTATTTCTGAATATAATTCTGTGATGTTCAGAATTACTTCTAAATTAAAATTTTGTGGAGATACTATCACTGACTATGATATTCTTGAAAAAACGTTCACAATGTTTCATGCCTCTAACATGGTCTTGCAACAACAGTACCGATAGAAAGGATTCAAGAAGTACTCTGAGTTGATTTCTCTTCTCCTTGTGGCTGAACGAAACAACGACTTGCTCATGAGAAATCACGAAAATCTTCCCACTGGGTTACAACATTTCCTGAAGTGAATGAGGTGCATTCACATTATTCTAAGCGTGAAAAAGGTTGTGGCCCTATTCGTGGTCGTGGCTGCGGCCGTGGACAATGAAGAAATTTTCCTGATGTTAATCATCCCCCTAAAGAAAATAACCACCAAAAGTGGAATGGAAAAGATGAGAAGCCAAATGCAAAGGGTTCAGAAACTGAATGCTATCATTGTAGTGGAAAAGGGCATTGGCAAAAATTTGTCGTAACCAAGATATTTGATTGAGCTTTATCAAGCATCACTAAAGTATAAAGGCTTTGAAGATAATTTTGTCTATCACAATGAATTTGACATCACCCACTTGGATGTGACAGATTTCTTTGAGCACCCTGATGGAAAAATAAACCACTTGATCAGTGATGGATCCGTAGTTAAAGATGATTGAGTAGTTGATTTTTATTTTTACCTATTCGCAGTAGCTAGTGAATAAATATCATGTAATCACAATTCTTTATATGATTAGTAGTAATTGGTATCAATTGATATTATTTATATTGTGGGATAGTGTTAGTTCGTTTTGATTAAATATAATTTTATGGGATATTGTTAGTTTGCTTTAAAATAATGTTTCTTGCTTAGTCTTCTCAAAACAGCCAAATTGACCAGTTTGCTTAGTATCCGTTTAAAACAACGTGTGTTAAATCACGTTACATGTAAAACTTACATTATTCATATTTCATGACATAATCTGTTATGATCCCTTGTTACTTTATCCTTACGTGTTCTTACTTCCAAGAACATACAATTATGATTTGCGAATGTTTATCATAATTTATACATTTATTATAAAAACAAAATGATACTTCAAGTTACTAGTTTTGTATCAACAATTAAAGAAAAAACGTATAGTTATTCGTACTAATGTTTATTCGTATATTTTTTGTATGTCAAATCATGTGAAACAAATATAATTACCTCACAAAGAAAATTTGGATCAAAGTTTAATTATCAAAATATTTGTTTAATTGATTCATGTACGATACTATATTCAAAGAAAAAAAAATATTTCCCTCATTTATGTATGTGTAAGGCAGATGTTACTATAATCTATGGTAGTAATAATTTAATTGAAGGCTCTGGAAGAGTCACTATAACTCTGCCTAGGGGGACAATACTTGTCATAGATACTGCAATGTTCTCCTCCAAGTCAAAGAGGAATTTATTGAGTTTTAAAGGTAGCCGCTGAAATGAATATCATATTGAGACAATAAATGAGAATAATATTGAATATCTCACTGGTACCAAAAATGTATTTGGACAGAAAAGGGCTATTGAGAAGTTCCCATCTTTATCTTGTGGCATGTATTGGACAAGAATTAGTGTAATTGAGACACATTTTACCATAAACCAAAAGACGTATTACCAAACATGTGTTCTTTTTTTTTTTTCCTTTACTAGAACTATTTTTCTACTGAACTTTATTTTAGTTAAGATTTTAACGAGGCACATTATTCAGTCTTAGCTAAACATTCGAATTCTGGGTAAGAGAGGAAATCTTTGTTTCTAGGGAATCTGTGCTTACTAAGCCTTTGTTTGAAGGACCGGTCTTAAAGTGAAGTGCAAGACTAGCTGGACCCGGAATGACTAATCGCTAACATCCCGGGTTTTACCTATTAAGTAGACATTAAAGGGAGAATGTTATGAATATAATTGTACTTAGAATGAATATCTATCTTTTATAGAGTTTGTTACTTTTTGGTTAAGTCATTTTCCCCCTATAAATAGAGGGAATTTACCCCATTGTAAATCATTTGAAATTCAATAAGAATTACCTCTATCTTTTCCTTGCAATATTATTCTTTTCCTTATTGTTTTATTTTAGGTCTCTACTATTACTTGAAATTAAAATTTAAAAGGAGCTTGCTTTCATGATCATATCGTGCGAATTAGCAAGAGTTTAAAAAAATTCGTTGAACTTATAAGCATTAGATAATCTTCTTTTGTTGCAATATCAAGTTATCTAACACAACTTCAATGAGACTCACATTTAATATTACCTCGTGCCTAAAATAAATATTGAAAATATCATATAAAACAATACTTATAAGATTCATTTGATTAAGTTACGCTTCATATCATAGTCAAATTACTCTTAGATCGAAAAATAGATTTGAAAATACATAAATAATGCCGTTTTAATTTCCCAAAACAACATTTATTTCGGCCAATTATATTTAGCTCAATAAAATGACATTTAGTTTTTAGGGAGGGGAATATAACCAAATTAAAATAATTTACGTGTGAAATAAGTAGAAAAAGAAGACTTTTATTTTTCGGTTTTACGTCAAGTCAGACTCTATTTTACTCAGAAGGATTTTAATGTTACTCTTATATTATAGAGATACATGTACTAAAGTTGGATGCTTTTAACTTCAATTATTGATTATGAAATTTCATAATACTACTTTATAGAGCAAAAACTCTTAAAAATTGAATGGTGAGAAGAAATTTACGTTTAAAAAGAGAACTTTGGAGAGAATGTATGTCCAACTAATTATTTGTACAAACGTTAACTGTGCAATTTAAGTTAATATGGATCAAATTAAAGTATATTCTTTGTGTGAAGTTTACGAGATTAAAGTACCAGCTATAGTTCATGGAAAATTTTTCGCATATTTCTAATACTCCATTGATCATGAGATTTCTACAATAATACTCTTAGATTACCAATTTTACATACTTGCTGAAGTCTATAAATCCTTACATTTCACACACTTTTTTTCTCAATCGTACCAAAACACTATTTTCTTTAATTCCCCAAATAAACTCATTCCCGTCGTCAGAAAAAAATGGATCTTCTCTTGCTACAGAAGACATTAAACATGTATTTTCTTTGCCATTTTAAAACTTCGTTCCAAATGTTTTAAGCTTTCGGCAGGACCAATCCCAATACCAGTGTGACATTGAAACAACTGAAGAGGGGCCAATTGAATAAGTGCCGTTTTAAAATGTTGCAGTGAGTTGAGGTGGACCTCACACCTCCACCAATCATATCAAGAGTGTACAAGCAGTAAAGCTAGCAAGTATAATCCCTTGAAAGCATATTAAATATGAAATCCAGAAATATCCCTATGCCAGGCAGACATGTTGACCATGAGCTGCCTGGTTATCCCCATTTATCGTATAGGAATAGATATAAGTTATATTGTTTGAATCGATTAAGAGAAGAAGTTCTAGTTTCTTTAGCTCAGTTTCACATACTATCTATGTCACGACCCAAAACCATCACTCGCTCGTGATGGCGCCTAACTCACTTGCTAGGCAAGCCAACATAACAAAAGCAAAACATCTCTATAGAAATAGCAGAAATAGTACAGAAATAACATAAATAGCTGTGCCAAAATAAAATAATTCCCCAGAACTGGTAAATATAATGTCATGAGCTCTAAACTGAAGTACAAGTCTGGAATACAAAATAACTACTATCTCAATGAGAATAACAATACGTATTGAAAGAGACCCAAGACATTCGTCGAGATGAAGCTCTACCTCGTCTCTCGCGGATGCCTCCAACAACAACTTACAGCTTCCACAACTCGGTCCAACACCTGGATCTGCACAATTATATGCAGAGTGTAGTATCAGTACAACCGACCCCAAGTACTTAGCAAGTATCATAATTAACCTCGACGAGGTAATAGAAGTAAGAATTATTAATGTTATTCGATATTCACCTGTACAATATATAAATCCAACAAGTCCAGAACAATAATATGATCAAGTCATGAATCTCAGTTAAAACCACCTTCGTGCCCACAATAACTTAAGACTCTACCTTGTCCACAATCCAACATATAATGAATATATGCAAATAAAATAGGTAAACAACCAAGAAACTTGCAAGTAAAGAAGAAATGCAATAACTGAATCAAACATTGGCAAGCCTTTGCTCATACCGCATGTACACCATCAAGAGAAAAATATGAGAGGGTGACCCTAGGGAGATATATCACGACGTATTCATGTGCCATAAGTATCAACTGCACGACATATTCACATGCTAATAATCACAACCACATGGCGTAGTCACGTGCCAATAATCACAATCGTACGGCGTAGTCACGTGCCAATAACCACAACGGCACGGCGTAGTCACGTGCCAATAATCTTAATCACACCATGTAGTCACATGCCAATAATCACAATTGCACTGCATAGTCACGTGTTATCAGTCTAATCCATATCACACAGAAAATAGATATACAATAATACATGTACATGAACAATGCATAAAATCTTACACCCATGGACTGGTATAAGTGATATGCTAAAGTGTAGGTATGTGCGAAGTGTGATACCACAACTCAAATCAGGAAATTATCCCACGAAAGCAACAATTATCATGTTCAATCTGGAGATTGTCCTATGTGTAACCTCAATATGGTTGAATTACCTCACAAAGAGGTACCAACACAAGAAAACATAACAACATAATGCTTCACAATTAATTCAAGGCATGTCCTAGTCTAAGCACTACATCAAGTATGAATAATGCCCTGGTGCTTGCACATGGGCTCAACCTCTCACATGTGCGCCATCTGTAACGCTCCGTAACGCGTAGCTATCACAAATAGCTTAGGCAATTAGTGTCTCAACCAAGTTTAGGTAAGATACTTACCTCAAGCAAGCTAAATCAGTACTCTAAGAAGCCCTTCCCACGTGAATCAACCTCCAAACGACTCAAATCTATCCAAAATAACTTAATATAATAAATAAAATCCATACAAAATAATTCCAAACAATAAAGGTAAAATCTTGAATAAATTATGCAAAGTCAACACAAGAAAGTTAACTCCAGGCCCTCACTCTGGAACCCGATAAATTTCACAAATTTTGAATACTCATTCCGATACGAGTCCAAAAATATGTGTTTCATCAAATTTTAACCTCAAATCGAACCCTCAAATCATCAATTTTCACTCTCCAAAATTATAGTCCAAAAACTCTCAAATCCCACCTTTAATTTGCATAAATTTGGTGTAATAATCTATGGGTAACTAATATCTAACACCAAAATCAAATAAGGATTACTTGCCCCTTCAATTGTGATAAAAAGTCCCCCGAAAATCGCCTCCAACCGAGCTCCACAACTCCAAAAATGAAAAATAACCAAAACCCATCGAAATGTAACTCTGTCCAGCATTTTCACATTTGTGGACACTTGACCGCATCTGTGGCTCTGCTCCTACAAATAGAAGCTCGCATTTGTGATCCTCACTTAATTCTGGATCTTTCATTTCTACTGTCACTCAGCCGCATCTATGGTTGCGATTCTACGCCTTCAGCATCGTAGATGCGCCTTTGCATCTGCAAATACAGCTCCCAACCACCTACTTTGCATCATTGCTCAAGAATCCCATAGATGCGCCGTCGTATCTTTGTACCCCCTTCCACATCTGCGATTGCACAAGACCTGCCAACCTTTAGCCAACTTCAACAACCTTCCGGGTGGTCCAAAACCCACCCGAGCCCTTTAGGACCCCGTCCGAGTACACCAACCAATCATAACACGGACCTACTCGATGCCTAAAATCACACAAAACAACATCAAAACTACGGATCACACCTCAATCCAAGCTTAAGGAACTAATCAACTTTCAACTCCCAAAACTCATGCCGAACCATATCAATTCAACTCGGAATGACTTTAAATCTTGCATACAATTCTTAAATGATAAAAAGGACCTATTCCAACTCCCAGAACCACAATCCAAATCCATATATCATCAAAGTCAACTCTCAGTCAAATCTTTTAACCTTCCAGGCCTTCAACTTTTCAACTTTCGCCAAGTAGAACCAAACCAACCTAGGAACCTTCAAATCCAAATATGGACATACGCATAAGTCCAAAATTACCGTACGAACCTATTGGAACCTTCAAAACACCATTCTGAGGTCGTCTACACAAAAGTTAAACTCCAGACAACTCTTTCAACTTAAGCCTCTGACCATGGGACTAAGTGTCCCAATTCAATCCAAAACTTCTCCGAAATCAAACCGACCAACACGTAAAGTCACATAAATACAAGTACACATATGTAAAGAAATGAAATAGGGAAAATAGCGCTAAAATACTCAGAATGACCGGCCGGGTCGTTATATTCTTCCCTTTTAAATAAACGTTCGTCCTCGAACAAGTCTAGAATTATACCTGAGTTATCAAAAAAGTAAGGATATCTACTCCGCGTCTCCTGCTCGGTCTCCAAAGTGGTCTCCATGAATTGCTGACCTCTTCAATGAATCTTCACCAATGCTATATTCTTCGACGTCAACTTTCGAACCTATCGGTCCAAAATGGTCAGCGGATCCACATTATAAGTCAAATCCTCGTCCAACTGTACTGTGCTAAAGTCTAATACATGTGATGGATTCTGATAGTACTTCCGTAATATGGAAATATAAAATACTAGATAAACTCCCGATACACTGGGTGGCATAGAAAGTCTGTAAGCCCTTCCCCAACTCTCTCTAGTACCTCAAAAAGACCAATATACCGAGGGCTTAATTTCACCTTCTTCCTGAACCTCATCATACCCTTAATTGGAGAACTTTGAGTAGAACCTTCTCACTCACCATATATGCCACATCACGAGCCTTCCTGTCAGTATAACTCTTTTGTATGGACTGTATTGTACGAAGCCGCTCCTAAATTAGCTTCACATTCTCCAAAGCATTCCAGACCAAATTAGTGCCTAACAACCTAGCCTCCCTAGGCTGAAACCAACCAGCCAAAGAATGGCATCACCTCCCATGTAAGGACTCATAAGGAGCCATCTGGATACTCGACTGATAGATGTTGTTGGAGAACTCTGCTAATGGTATAAACCGATCCCAAGATCCCACGAAATCAATGATACATTCTCGTAACATGTCCTCTAAAATCTGAATAGTACGCTTGGATTGCTCATCTGTCTAGGGATGAAATATTGTACTCACCTTGACCTGTGTGCCAACTCATGCTGCACTACTCTCCAAAAATGTGAAGTAAACAGCGTTCCTCGATCCAATATAATGGACACGGGAATACCATGAAGGAGAGCAATCTCACAAATGTGCAGACTTTGTCAGTCTATCCGTAATGACCAGCACTACATCAAATCTCCTCAAGGTCCGTGGAAGCCCAATGAAAAAATTCATATCGATACGCTCCCACTTTTGTTCCGGAATATCAAGCCTTTGACGCACCTTGATGCGATCAAACAAGAACGACCCTGTTACAACACAAGCATGAACCTTTCTAGGCTCCAAATATCCAATCTCACGAACCTATTGGCCAGAGCCTGAACATCCAATACTAACGGTCTCTCCCCAACTGGGATATAAGCAAGACTCCCCATGCTCTCAGCCTTCTTACTCAAAGTGTCAGCCACCATATTGGCCTTCCCCAAATGATAAATAATGGTGATCATATTCCTTCAGTAGCTCTAACCACCTTTATTTCCTCATGTTCAAATCTTTTTGTTTGAATAAGTGTTGAAGACTTCTGTGATCTGTGAACACCTTGCAAGATACACCATAAAAATAATGCCTCCAAATAATGAGCATGTGAACAATGGATTCTAACTCCAAATCGTGTACCAGGTAGTTCTTCTCATAGGTCTTCAACTGACGTGAAGCATAAGCAATCACCTTGCCATCCTGCATCAACACACACATAATGCTGACTCGTGAAGCATCACAATAGACTGTATAAAAACCCAAACCTGAAGGCAAAACCAAAACTGGAGTTGTAGTCAATGCAGTCTTGAGCTTTTGAAAGCTCTCCTCATACTCATCGGACCACCTTAATGGGTCACCCTTCTGCGTTTATCTAATCATTGGGATGCTATAGATGAAAACCCCTCCATAAAACAACGATAATACCTAGCCAACCCAATAAAACTCCATATCTCAGTAGCAGCAAATGGTATGGTCCAACTCTGAACTACTTCAATCTTCTTTGGATCCACCTTAATCCCCTCACTGGACACCACATGGCCTAAGAATGCCACCGAGTCTAACCAAAATTTGCACTTGGAGAATTTAGCATAGAACTTCTTTTTCTTCAAAGTGTGGAGCACAGTCCTCGCTCATACTCCTCTTGGTTGCATGAATACATAAATAGCATATTCAATAAACACAATAATGAAGGAATCAAGATAAGGGTGAAACACATTGTTCACCAAGTACATGAAAATCTGAATCCCTAATCTTAGGAAAATCTGAATCCCTTATCTTCAACTGATGGTACGTCGATCTCAAGTCAATCTTTGGGAATACCCTAGCACCCTGAAGATGATCAAATAAATCATCAATATGTGGTATTTGATACTTGCTTTTTATAGCAACCTTGTTCAACTGCCTTTAGTCAATGCACTCCTCATAGAACCATCTTTCTTCTTCATAAATAGCACTGGTTCATCCCATGGTGACACACTAGGCCTGATGAAATCCTTATCAAGTAACTCCTGTAACTGCTCCTTCAATTCCTTCAGTTCTGCTAGTGCCATGCGATATGATGGAATGCAGACGAGCTGAGTGCCCGACACCAGATCAATACCAAAATCAATATTCTTATCGGGTAGCATGCCTGCAGGTTTGCATGAAACACATTTGGAAGCTCCCTCACTATTAGATCAAACTTCAAAATAGGTGTATCAGCACTTACATCTCCCACGAAGGTCATATACGCCTAACATCCCTTCTCAACCATTCGTTAAGCCTTCAAGTATGAAATCACTCTATTGGGTGTATGACCAAGAGAACCTCTCCACTCCAACCTAGGAAACCCTATCATGTCCAATATTACGGTATTGGAGTGACAATAAAGAATAGCATGGTAGGGAGATAGCCAATCCATACCTAAAATAACCTCAAAATCAACTATACTGAGTAATAAACGATCAACCCTAGTCTCATAATTCCCAATGGTAACAACACACGACCGATATATATGATCCACCACAATAGGATTACCCACTAGTGTGGATACATGAACATGCATATCTAAAGAATCACGAGGAATATCCAAATAACGAGCAAAATATGATGACATATATGAATAAGTGGTCAAATAACACTGAACCAGCCTTGTGGCATACAAAAACAATACCTATGATCACAACATCAAAAGCAAATGCCTCTAGCCTGGCGAGAACTGTATAGCGACAAGCTTGACCACTGCTTGACTGACCTCCCCCTTTGGAGCGACCTCAAAATATTATGAAGGCAGTGTAGCTACTAGTGCTAAAACTATAATCTATGTGCTATGATGTGGGACCCTACTCAAAAGTCTGGGGCAGTCTAGCTTGAGATGACTTAAGCCTACACACTCGAAACAACCCTTCATGCGAGATTGCTGACCCTAATAACCCGAATAACTGCCTGTGGAACCCTAAGCAGATGGATCATAGTAAGAAATCTATGCTGGCAACGCACTGAATGAATACTAAGTTGCGCGAGCTCTGTATGAACTATGACTAACTGATGAACCACGAGGAATTTGATGAGCTACCCATGTGGGCCTAAAAGGACGACCTCTCATGTGATGTGACTGGATTCCAAACGAGGCTCCACCAAAACCACATGAGTCACGAGGCCTCTTGGCCTCCCGCTCCTCTCACTCAAGTTTGCAAACATGCTCCAAACGCCTAACAATCTCAACCACCTGGTCAAACCTAGCATCCGTCTCGGCCTCTCGAGATTATAGTTGAAACCATCAATGAACCTCCCAATCTTCTCTGTCTTAGTGGAAACCAAACATACTGCATGACGTTCCAAATCTTTGAATCACATCTTGTACTGGGTTATAGTCATACCCTCCTTGCGTATATGCTCAAACTTCATACGCAACTCCTCTCCATGATTCTGTGGGATAAAATTCTCTAAGAAGAGAACTAGGAACTGATATCATATAAGTGGTGCTGGGTCAGCTAGTCTACCTGAGTCATTGGTCTGCCACCACCTGTAGGCTCCCATGTCAACGAAAAAGTAGTAAAGTCAACTCCGCTGGTGTCCATGATATTTAACTTAAAGTATCTTTATCTATATATATCACCGTGCATTTTACTTGTGTTTCGTGGAATTCAGATGTGAAATGTAATGATTTATGCTAATTCATGGTGTTTTTAGGTGTAGGAATCATCTGGAGGCAATATGGGCAAAAGGTACGAGATTAGAGCCAAAAAGGAGAAAAATTAGAAAATGGCCATTTGTACCGCCACCAGAAGCTTGGAGCTCTACCTGTGGTTCACTTTTTAGAATCAATAATGAGGCAACTCCAAGGCTAGCGCCCCACGCTATTATGGGTGCTGGTGATGGGAAATATCTCCTAGTTCGCCCAGAACAAGGTTATTTCGGCCCAAGACCCCCCTCCGTGTATAAAAGCAAGTCTAAGCCTATTTTGAGAGGGGAGACGCAATTTTGAAGAAAAAATACACATGAGGAACATCCGAGAGAGAGGATATCTCAGTTTTCTTCATCGTTTTTTAGTATTCTCAATTATTCAATACTTGTGAATTTGTTTTGATAATATCATGAGTGGCTAAAACCCAGAGTTCAGTGGATGTTATTTAGCCATAAATATTGTTTTTTAAAGTTTATTTAACCTTGATAACAATTCACCATTATATGTTTGTTTCTTCAATTATGTGATTAATTGCTTAATTGACTGGCTAACAGTTAGGTTCTATTTACTATCTATGCTATGATTGAGAAAGGTACTTCTATATTAGAGAAGAATTGAAGAGAGCATGATCTTAAATCTAAGTGGGGGTTGAATTTGTGGTTAGGATAGGAATATACCTAGTCATCGTGCTTAATTGAATATCGTAATCTTAATGCTTTCTTAATAGATTGATTCCACAGGAATATATGTGTTAATCTATTTTGAGTAGGTGAGTAGGAATTCGAGGGAATACTATGAAAGCAATTGTTCGATTAATTAGAAACTATGAGTGAATTTTATGAAAGGGAGAGTTAATTAGAGTACAATAGGATTGGTGAATCGATCACAACCCTATAATATGTGCCTCTACTTAATACACAACAACTATTTTGCTGCTTGATAGATTAGTTACTTGTTAGAATATTGCTTTGTATAATCAAACTTTTGAACTCTGATTGACTTGGCTGAATAAAAATCTTGGTGAAACTAGTGTAGTTAGCACAAGTCTCTGTGGGATCGACACTCGACTTATTATTTTATTACTTGTACGACCACTTATACTTGCATGTGCGTTTGGGAGCAACAAGTTTTTGGTGCCATTGCTGGGGACTTGAATATTGACTACTTTCTAGTTTTTACTTTAATTGTTTATTTTGTCAAGTCTAACGTTTCTTATTGGTTGCTCTGCTCTTAGGAACTTTGATTGAATGGGAAGGGTCAGAACCCAGGTTAGACTTCAAGGCTTTGGCCTGGAACCTGAGAGAGCATTTCACAAGAGGTTGATGGAAGCAAGGGACACAAATAATCATCAAGCACATGTTCAATTTCCTATGGACATGGCATAAGAGAAACATATGGCTGAATGTGAGGTGGCAATGCCCAACATTGCTAATGTCACCTCTAGCATCGTGAATCCCAGTATCACTGGGTACTTAGAGGTGAAACAAATCATGATCCAGCTACTACATGTCAATGGGCAGTTTATGGGTCGTCCACACGAGGATCCACAATATCACATTCTAAACTTCTTGAAGGTTGGTGATACTTATATCACTAACGGAGTTAATCTAGACTATGTAAGGCTTACACTGTTCCTGTTTTCTCTGTTGGGCGAAGCAAAACAGTGGTTGAAGGCAGAACCAGATAATTCTATAACATCATGGAATGATCTGGCCAGGAAATATTTGGCAAGGTTCTTTCCTTCAGGAAAAACTGCAAAGATCAGAAGTCAGATACTCGCCTTCAAATAGAAATTAGAGGAGTCTTTATATTCAACTTTGGAAAGGGTCAAGGGGTTGATCAAAGATCGTCCTCATCACAATCAGACAAGTAAAGTGTTAGCTCACACTTTCATAGAAAGGCTACATCCTGAGACAAAGATTATGGTGGATGCCACATCGGGAGTTCAAGTGTTGGAGAAAACCATCAATGTGATATATGCATTATTGAACAAATTATCCAAAAGCAGTCCTGATTGGCAAGGAGAGATGGGCAGACACATAGTGCAAAAATAGGGGTTCTCGAGTTAGATGTCATCTCTATATTATCAGCGCAGGTTGCCACATTGGCCAACCAAGACAATAAGATGACCTTGGTTATTAACAAGAAGCTTAGCCAGTGCAAAATGTTCAAATATTTTGTAAAGTATGTGGAGAGGGACATACAAGCGACTTATGCACAATTAATCCGTAGTCTGCCTGTTTTGTGGGTAATGAAAATAAGGGCAATACGAACCAGTATGGAAACACTTACAAACTTAATTGGAGGAACCACCCAAACTTCTCTGGGGGTGGAAACCAAGATGCTCAAAATCAGTACAGGTCGCAAGCTCCTCAATAACAATATAGACCAACACATGCTGAACAACCTATAAGATCGACGAGTCACATTGAGGAGATGCTAAAGAAATTGATGGCTGATCAACAGGTTCAGGCAGCAGCCCACTCTACCACTATTCGAAATTCGGAGAGAGAAATGGGGCAACATGCCAGTGCCCAAAATACTCGACCATCTTGGGCTCTTCCAAGCGACACTGAGGCTAATCCTAAAGCATTTATTAATGCTATGTCATTGAGGAGTGGGAGACTGTTAGAAGAAGTCCCATCAAAAAAGAGAAAGCAAGTGACCTTCAATGAAAAATGAGCCACCATATAAGTAGAATCAGAAAAAGCAAAGGAGTCAGAGAAGGTAGCTAAAGAGGAAGGGGCTAAGCAACCTCCACTTGGTTGCAAGGCTACCACCCCTGTTACCTCAGAGATTGTAGAAAGTGAAGGATATTGCCGCTTATAAAACGTTTCTTGATCTTTTGAAGCAGGTGAAAATCAATATTCTAATGATAGACATTTTGCAGGAATTGCCCAAATAACCAAATACATCAAGGACATAGTGGAAAATAAAAGGAGGCTGACAAATTTCGAGACTGTGGCACTCACTGAGGAATGTAGCTGAAAAATTCAAAGCAAGCTACCTCGGAAATTGAAGGAACCAGGTAGTTTCACTATCCGAATATCGATTGGTAAGCACGTAGTCGGGCTGTGATATTGGGGCGATCATCAATTTGATGTCTCTATCTGTGTCTAGACGGCTGGGGTTGGGTGAGCCACGCTCAACCACGATGATTTTACAGTTGGCTAATCGCTCATTTTCTCATCCTGGAGGAGCGCTTGAAGATGTGTTAGTTCAAGTGAGTTCTTTCATATTCCCTGCTGATTTTATTATCTTAGACTATGAGCCTGATCAGGAAGTCCCATTTATGTTTCGGCATCCATTCTTAGCCACAAACCGAGCTATTATTGATGTATGCAAATGGAAGATGATGATGGGAGCAGGTGATCGAGTAGAGGTATTCAATGTGTATAAAGCACTCAAATTGCCAGCCCATTATGAAGAGCTATCCATGATTTCTGTGGTGGAAAGTGATGTGACGTCATTGGTCCCTTATATGAGCCCCATAGATCTTCTTGAGAAAGACCTGATTGGGGATGAAGAATACAGTGAAGATGACATGATGGGAGAAATTGAGTAAGTACTTAACATGTCTTGCAATCATGTCCATAGGTTTGGGAGATTTGAGGAGTTGGGCAGAACTGTTACTCTGACCCCACCTAAGCCATCTATTGAAAAAACTCCAAATGTAGAGCTTAATCCCCTCCTAGTGCATCTGTACTATGCTTATTTGGGTAACTCTGAGACATTGCTAGTGATTATCTCATCCAGGTTGACCGATGTGCAAGAACAAAAATTGGTTAGAGTGCTTTGTGAGCATAAAAAAGCTACTGGGTGGAAAATTGCTGACATCAAAGGAATAAATCCATCATATTGCATGCATAAAATCTTTCTAAAAGATGGAAACCACCCAAGTGTTGATCAACAAAGGAGATTATATCCCATTATGAAAGAGGTCGTGAAGATGGAAGTAATTAAGTGGCTCGATGCAGTTATCATCTTCCCTAATGTCCTTATGGTACTTTCGCTTTCAAGCGAATACCGTTTGGTCTTTGTAATGCACCGACCACTTTCTAGAGGTGCATGATGGCTATTTTCACTGATATGGTGGAAAATTTTGTGGAAGTCTTCATGGATGATTTTTCAGTCTTTGGGTCTTCTTATGATGGCTATTTGAAGAATTTGGGCAAAGTGTTGTCCCGATGTGAAGAAACAAATTTAGTGCGAAATGGGGAAAAATGCCATTTTATGGTACAAGAAGGCATCCTGTTGGGCCATAGAGTGTTAGTGAGTGGCATTGAAGTTGATAAGGCGAAGGTGGAGTTTGTTGAAAAATTACCTCGACCCATTTCTGTGAAGGGTGTTCGGAGCTTCTTGGGACACACAGGGTTTTAAAGACGCTTTATTAAGGATTTTTCAAAAAATGCAACTCTTTTGTGTAGGATGCTTGAAAAGGATGTAACCTTTAATTTTGATGAAGCCTTCCTGAAGGCATTCGAGGAGCTCAAAAAGAAGTTGGTGGCTGCCCCATTATTGTGGAACCGGATTGGTCCTCACCATTTGAACTTATGTGCGATGCAAGTGATCATGCTATTGGGGCTGTGCTAGGTTAGAGGAAGGACAAGATGTTTCACTCCATCTACTATGCGAGTAAGACTCTTGATGATGCATAGTTGAATTACACCACCACTGAAAAGGAGTTATTGGCCGTTGTGTGGGCCTTTTAGATTTTTGGAGCATACTTGGTAGGAACAAAAGTCATAGTCCATACCGTTCATGCGACAATCAGGTATCTATTTACGAAAAAAGAATCCAAGGTTAGATTGATGCGCTAGATTTTTTTGCAGGAATTTGATGTAGAAATATGAGATCGGAAGGACGCAGGAAACCAAGTAGCCGACCATCTATCAAGGCTGGAAAATCATGAGCACGTGGAGGAAGGTGGATAAATTAAGGATCTATTTCCTGATGAGCAACTTTTTTCTATCACCCAAGTCCCCCCCCCATGGTACGCGGACTATGTAAATTATCTTGTGAGTGGGGTACTTCCTCCTGAAATTGAATCTGAAGCTAGAAAGCGGTTTCTACATGATGTAAACTTCTACTACTAGGATGAGCCATTCTTGTACAGACAGTGTGATGATCAATTGATGAGGAGGTGCATTCAACAAAAGTAGGTGGAGTTAGTGTTGTATGACTTCCATGCCTTGCCTTATGGGGGCCATCATTGAGGCGATAGAACAGCTGCAAAGGTGCTACATTCATGTTTCTTTTGGCCAACATTGTTCAAGGATGAACATGATTTGTTAATAAGTGTGACCAATGTCAAAGAACATGAACAATCACAAAGATGCATGAAATGCGTTTGAATAACATCGGGAGGTATAGATTTTTTATGTGAGGGGATAGACTTTATGGGACTGTTCCCATTGTCCAGAGGAAACAAATATATCTTGCTAGCAGTTGACTACTATCACGACCCAATTCCGTAATAGGCCTCGACTGAACCTAATGCCACCGTTAGGCAAGCCCACAAGTGAAACAGCTATTTGTTAACCCTTTTTTAACATTGTTAAAACACAAGTTTTCCTTTTTAAAGAATAGTTTAAACTAGATTTCATGCAATCGTAACATCTCTCTGAAACAAAGTATCGTCATAATAAGAACATCCATAATGGTGAAAGAAGTGATAAATATAGCAATACATAAATGCTAAGGATCCCCCAAAACCCGGTTGCACAAGTGCATGAGAAATCTAGGGAATATACAACTACTACAACTATGGTCTGTAAGTAATAGACATAATAGTAAATAAGGTCGAGGGACAATTCGGTGCTGCAGATCATAGCAAGGAAAGAAGCTCACCACTAAGTCTCTGAAACTGACCGTCTACGCACTCGTGTGACCACTGGTAGTACCTATCTCAATACCTGCACATCAATGTAGAAGTGTAGCGTGAGTGCGACAAACAACGCGTACCTAGTAAGTATCTAGTCTAACCTCAAAAAAGTAGTGACGAGGGGTCGACTTGACACTTACTAGAGGTTAAATAATAATAATATAAGTTCATAAAGTAGGCATGGTGAGTATACAACAAGTATCAATGAAGAAAATAAGAGTAACTACAATATATACAATCAGGAGTACGTATCACATCACCAACATATCATAACTAGCCTTGAAGGCGCTAACTCAATTATACACAGAACTGGATCTCGTTCGATTATTATGCATGAAGTTGCTGAGGCGAATGTCCCCCTCCCATAAGAATAGTGGTACTCAGTACTGCCAAGGCGAACGACCCGATCCCATAAGAATAGTGTTACCATCATACTGCCGAGTCGAATGGCCTGATCCCACAAGAATGGTGTTATCATACTGCCGAGGCAAACAGTCAAATCTCATTAGACTAGTGTTATCATACTGCCGAGGCGAACAACCCGATCCCATTAGAGTAGAAAAATTTATCCCGCTCGCGGAAGTACTTGAGAGATAAGAAGACGTGGATTTTCATAGTTTATTAAGTATTCCCATGTTTTCTAAAATAAGAAGCTAAGTCACACCTGCTATCCCCCACCGCCTCCATCTTCCTCGCTTATGTGAACGGTGGGATGCTTCTACGGATGGGGAGCCACTTCTATGGATCCTCTTTAGCAGACTCCTTCCGCTTCAGCGATCCACTGTCGGTCAATCCAAGTCCGTATCTGAGGAGCCTCGATCGCATCTGCGGGCGCACATATGCGAAAAAATCCTCGCACCGGCAACCACCCTGATCCAGCCTCAAGTCTACTTTTGTGACCACTGGGACGCTTCTATGAGCTCGCACCTATGGCCCATTCCACACACGTGCGATTGCACTAGGTTTGAGCCACCAACACCCCCCATGACCAAAACCAAGTCCGATTTCAATCCGATTCGTACTCGGGGGGACCTTGGGACCCCATCCAATTACATTATCACATCCCACAACACAATAAAGACTTTTCACGTGATTGAAACACCAAAATAACTTCAAAAATCACGAATCGGACACCCAAAATGCATGAATTCAACATGAGACTCAAACACTTCTAAAAACTCTTCCGCGCGTCCAATTCCTATTAAATCAACTCGGAATGACGCCAAATTTTGTGTGCAAGTAATAAATCACCATGCAGAACTATTAGTTAGCTCGTAATACCAAATGGAACTCAATAACACCAAAGTCTACTCCAAACCGAACTTAAAGAACTTCAAAACCTTCACTGCGCCAACTTTTAATATTAAGCATCGAAACGCTCCCGGGTCATTCGAAACCCGATCAGAACACACGCCCAAGTCCAAAATCATCATACGAACCTATTGGGAACTTCAAATCTGGGTCTTGAGGTCTTTTAATCAAAACATTGACTCAAGTCAAACTTAACCATTATACGCCACTATTAAGGAACTAAGTGTTCCAATTTCAACCCGTACCCTTGAAAACCTAAACCAATCATCCTTAAAGGTCATAAAACAGTAAAATCACATACAAGGAGTCTTAATTAGGGGAACAGGGATCTAGAAAGTGAAACGACTGGTTGGGTCGTTATAACTACGTGTCAAAATGGTTAGAGGCGATCGCGTTGCCAACAAATGATTCCAAGGTGGTAGCTGCTTTTGTGAAGAAGAACATATTCTCAAGGTTTGGGATACCTTTATTAGTGATGAAAGGAAACATTTTTTCAATCGATTATTGAATAACCTTCCAGCTAAATATGGGGTCCACCACTGAGTGGCCACGACATATCATCCGGAAAGAAGTGGGCAAGCTGATGTGTCCAACTGAGAAATAAAACAAATATTAGAGAAGACACTGAGTGTGAATATAAAAGATTGGGATAAAAAGTTTGATGATGCATTCTGGGTATATAGAACTGCATACAAAATACTAATTGGGCCATCGTAGTATAAGCTTGTTTATGGGAAGGAATGTCACTTGCCTGTTGAACTTGAACACAAGGCGTACTTGGCAATTAAAATGTTCAATACGGAATCTGAAGCTGCGGGTGAGAAGAGGCTCTTGCAACTAAATAAGTTAGATGAGTTCAGGCTGCACTCTTATGAAAATGCTAAGCTTTATAAGGAGAAGACAAAAAGATGGCATGACAAGCTTATCAATCCACGTCACTTTGAACCGGGCCAAAAGGTACTATTGTTTAACTCTAGGCTCAAGTTGTTTCCTGGAATGTTAAAATTAAGGTGGTAAGGTCCATTTGAGGTGGTGAGAGTCGCTCCTTATTGTGCAATTGAGATGCGCGCTTTATATGGTGAATTTGTTTTTGGTGAATGGGTAAGGAGACAAGCACTATTGGGGAGGAATCATCGATCGTGAGAATTCCAAAGTAGTACTTGTTGATGAGTGAGATAGGCCTTGCATCGTGCTACGACGTTTAATCAGGCACTTATTGGGAGGCAACCCAAATTTTATTGCTTTCATAGCTTTATTTTACAATTTTTTATAGTTAGAATAGACTAAGTTTTTTTAGACATAAAAGTTATAGGTAGAATGGTGTGGGGTATGTAAATTGGATATATAAAGTGCTCGAGGGGATCGGGAATTTCATTTTTAAAAAAAATTCAGCAGAACAACGCTCAGACTAGTGCCTAATGTACCTGGGGCGCACTTTATAGTGTCTTCAATTCCCCCAGCGCCAGGCCTAGCGGGACGCACTGGGCTGGGGGCAGGTGAGTTTAATTTAATTTTTTTTCTTTTTCATTTTTTTATGTTTATTATTTTCTAATTAACCCATACCCATAAAACCCGACCCACTTACCCATTTCTACTCACCCCTTAACCTATCTCCTACCCATATCGAAAACCCATCTTAATTAAAATAACCACTTCACCTTAGCCCTTCTCTCTCTCCCTGCTGTTTTCCTCCTCTCTTTGGCTGCGCCTCTTTTTTTCCTCTCTCAAGTTTTTCATGATTTTTTCTTTCTTTCATCATCAATCCTCGGGGCATGTTTCCTCTTCTCTATTAATTTTGTTATTTTATAAGTTAAGTTCCCCATCCCCCCTCCCAAATGCCCCAACTCCCAATTCCCGTTTAGTGAGTCTCTAGAACTCTTTCTGTGGTGGGTGGCCTTTTTTTGCAATAAAATTGGTTGAGAAAACTTGGTTGTTGTGTTATACACGGAGTAGTAAACTACAATTCCCTGTACTCTGTTGAAATTTGGGAGGGCCACCATGTTCCACCGTTGTTGAATTAAGTTGCACACACTTCATGCCCACCATGTGTTTGATAAAATGTTTGGATGAGTATGCTGTGCACCGGTGAAGTCTTAGTAGCCAAGTGTAGTTGTATGTGAAATCAGGCTAAGTGTGGGGTATTTGGAGTGGTTTTACATAATTCGAAGCTTGGATATAATGTTCACATGTCACCCACACCATGTATCTTGTAATATGTATGTTGTAGAAATTTGTTAGAATTAGCTAGTGTAATGTATTAGTTGTAGAGATCAAAGACCATGTGCCACTTGCTTGTGTTAAGGCTAAATCACTTCGCCATGATCGACCACTTGATTTGTGTGGCATAGTTAGTGCATTATAATTGTGTGGCATGGGGAAGTCTTGAGTACCCATTGACTTGTAGTGCAACACTTGTGCGTTTCAAACCAAGATTGTGAGTCTATTACATTTCCTTCGATTTTAAGTGCGGGGTCCTCTTTTAATCTCATGATAACCTTAGGCAGATTTCTTGATTCATTCTCACATTCATGATTATTGGTGTTGTAGGTTGCTATGGCATAGTGCGAACAAGGGCAAGGGAGTGGGGAAGTCCTCAACTACTGCTCCCGCTCCCAAAAAGTGTAAGCAAGGGGAATGATCATCTAGGCAAGCGAAAGGGAAACAAGTTACTAACGGATCAAAGAAGACACCATTGGGATCGAGGCCTCTTTGGATCTAGTTCGTGATGATTCCATCTAATGGAATAGTGACTTCGTGCCACATGGGAGGTACGTCTCCGAGATGGTTATTAATGTGAAAACTTTGGAAAAGAACTTCCCAAATGTGCTTGCCCGGTTGCGAGAAATGAAGATGGATAAGTTCCTAAAGTGTCCTGGCCATGAATATTTTAGCATGGTGCAATAACTTTATGCCAATTGGAATGTAGACTTGTTCACATCATGGGTCCGCAGAAAGGAGGTGCCGATGGATATGCAGTCCTTATGTGAATTTTTGGGAGTTGATAACTCTAACCTGCAGAGGCTACAAAAATTTGTCAAATTCCCAAGCTACCCGATGATGCATCACACTCTTTGTGGCGTCAATTCGATTGTCAAATGAACCAAAACTAAGGGCGATGCACATATTGAGATGATCCGCATTGATTTCAACAAGATCGCCAATGTGTGGAAAAATTTCGTGCAGGCTAAACTCATGCATGTTGAGCATAACAGTGAATGCACTCGAGCTCGAGTGAGTGTGATATTTTTTCTGACGACTGGGCGACCCATCAATGTGGGTGAGATCATGCTAGGGGAGATGGCCCGCACAAAATTTTAGCAAAAAATCAAGAGACTCTTCTTTGGCAACTTGCTCACACCATACATGCTTTTCTAGGAGGTGCCTGAATAACCCGGTTATGACGAGGTAATGGAGGATCCTAAGGGGTTGATGGACATCACATCTTTGTTAGAGAATATGCTAAGCTTAGCCAGGCAGCACAAAATGAGTGGGACGAGAACTTTAACAGGTATCTCTATAGCTCCCTAAATGTGATCATAAACAGGTTAGGTGTATCAGACAAGGAGCGTATGCATGTACACAATGATTTGTATAGTTCTTCCAAAGAGATGTTGGGGATTGCACGTGGCAGTCCCGTTCACCCGTAAGAGGATGAGAACACAAGGCTTTGACATTGAGGATGAGATTCCAAGGCTTTGGTGCCGCTAGGAGCTACTGATGATGATGATGAGCTCGGAGCTGCAGCTCGCGGGCATGCTGAGGAGGAGGAACCCGGCTAGCAAGGGGTTTCTCTTTCCACCCTACTATGCTTTACATTCTTACATGCATCGGGGACTATACATATGCTAAATGTGGGGTGGGAGAACTAATTCTTGTGATATAAATTTTATAAATCGATTTCTTTTTATTAGATTTTTAGGAGCTCGTAGTGGACTTAGTCTCTTTTTAGAAAAAAATATACAAAAAAAGTACAAATAGAAAAAAGAAAAAAATCAGAAAAAGCTCGGACTTTTCCCGACGATGAATTTTTTGGACAATTTTCTTGAGCGATTTAAGTCCAATTAAAAAATAGCAAAAAGATTATTTTTTAGTATATTTAGGTAGTATCCCTTGGTTTTTCTTTGGGCACCGGTTCTTTTTCAAGGGTGTAGCTCGAACCGGGTACTTTGTTTTTCTACGAGTAGGTTAGGAAGAAATTGAGTTGCTCTGAGGCACCTATTGACGTGTTAGGTGCGGGAACATTAGGTTATGGCATGCCCTCTGTCTTCCCGGACATTTGATTTGAATTGTGATGCTTGAGTAAAATAAATAGCCTACTCTGTGATACCTTTTCTCAGATGTTTGACTTGTATGCTACATTGTGCAATATTGCTTAAAATTTCTCAATTATATGTGCAACTTGACTTGTGAGTCGAACAGAACCGTCTCGATTGAGTCATGTGCAATGTGTGTGTGAGGATTTGTGATTTTTCGTGCCATTCTATGCAGTCTAGAACTTGCCCCGTGTGTTTATCAAAGTGAAATCATTAAGTTGTGCTAGTTTAATATATGATGTAGGCGTTTCATTCTTGATCATATATGTGATTGTCACTTAAAAATAAAATTTTTCGTTGCTATCCCCTTTGAGCCTATAAACCTTTTCTTTGGCACCCATATTACAAGTCGTATCCCTATTTTGTTCTTTATTTGATATTGTTGAACCTTTACCTCCTATGTACTTAGCCAATGAAAGAAATAAGGTGAGAGATTGGGGAGTAGTTTTCGAGTGGGGAACAATGGAAGGGTCCTTAAAGTGCACTAAAATTGTGAAAAAGGGTCACTAGCCGATGAACCTTAATTTATGGAGGAGTGTAGAAAAGAAACTAAAAAAAAAGGAGAAAAAGAAGAAAAATATTGCAAGAAGAAAAAAATGATAGTTCAAATAATGTAGAAAAAATAAACCTCCTAATCGTACTAATTCGTGCTAGTGGGAGTATAAAAGTGCTTAATTGAAAAGGGCTATGTTATATATGATTTATGTCGAGTGAATTGGTTGAGAAGAAGATGTGCTCAATTTTTGACTGTAGCGTATTAAAGTGCTTAGGAGGGTTACTCACTATTCTTAAATATATCCTACCCATCCCTTAGCCTACATGACAACCTTAAAGTCCTAATTGATCCTAGATTTGGCTAGCTTAAATTAGTAGAGATGTACACTACGGGCAAGCTTATGGTACGATCACGGGATGCACATTAATTCTTTGTTAGAGTGAGGCGATTTTTTTTTAAAAATTGTGGGATGTCCTTAAATTTTGTTCAAAGGCATAATTGAGTGTGTGGACTTTCTATATTCACTCTTTTGTTTGTTGGTGAGGACACATGATCTCATGAAGGATTTATAATGTTGTAAACTTCTCTTGTTGGGTGAGTGCGCGAGTTGAGGGTGCTTAATGGTAACGAGTCGGCTCCTGAGGTAGGGTGGTGACGGATTGGTTGTTTGTAATGATTGAATTGAAATGTTTATACTTGGGCATGTTTAAAACAGGAAGAATGTGAAATTTGTATGTTCGTGCTTGATTTCAGGTAACGATCATAGTCAAGGGTAGAGTGTATGGTTAAAAATTGAAAGACTCCACTCTAGTTGAGATGTGTATGTTGTTTGGGTGTAGTTAATAGTCCCATTGCTCGAGGACGAGCAAGAGTTTAAGTGTGGGGTGTTGATATTTAGCTTAAAGTATGTGTGTGTGTATATATATATTATTTTACTCGTGTTTTGTGGATTTCTGATATGAAGTGTAATGATTTATTCAAATTCGTGGTGTTTTTAGGTGTAGGAATAATCTGGAGGTAATATGGGGCGAAAGGTGCGAGATTGGAGCCAAAAAGGAGCAAAATTGGAAAATGGCCATTTGTAGCGCCACAGGTAGCGTGGGGCACTACATGTGGCGCACTTTATAGAATAAAAAATAAGGCAGCGCCAAAGCTAGCACCCTATGCTACCCTGGGCGCTAGTGACGGGAAATCTCTCCTAGTTCGCCCCGGACAAGGATATTTCGGCCCAAGACCCCTGCTCCCCGCCCCCAACGCGTATAAAAGTAATACTAAGCCTATTTTGAGAGATCACTTTGAAGCAAAAATATACACGGGGAACATCCGGGAGCAAGGATATCTCGGTTTTCTTCATCTTTTCTTAGTATTCTCAATTATTCAACAATTGTGAATTTATTTTGATATTATCA
The DNA here is from genome assembly GCA_005239525.1 of Nicotiana knightiana. Lineage (NCBI taxonomy): Eukaryota > Viridiplantae > Streptophyta > Magnoliopsida > Solanales > Solanaceae > Nicotiana > Nicotiana knightiana. Next base: position 41,868 of record MDKJ01279629.1, read on the forward strand.
TGAGGGGATAAAACCCATAGTTCTGGGGTTGTGATTTAGCCATGATTATTGTTATTTAAAGAAGACTTAACCTTGATTACAATTCACCAATATATGATTGTTTCTTTAGTTCTGTGATTGTAAGTGTGTATACGGTCAGAACGGGCATGTTCTTCTTATGACTAATCGATGTTGGATCATGATAGGACACGGTTCGGACTCGTGTTATATCGAGCCTCAGTACGAAGTTAGATTGTTGAACCCTTAATTTAGAGACCGATCAAGGATGAGATCAGCCAAATCCGAGACCAAGCAAAATGAAGATCGAGCGAGATTGATGGAGGTTTAGCTAGTCAAGTAACGGTAAGCCGAAATATTTGTGATCGATCAAGGATCACGGTATAAATCTCGGCACGTATCAAGATGAGGCCGGTTAATAAGTCAATCATGAGATTTCTTATTGTTTTTATAATTATACCATATGTAGAACTCCCCTACTATATAAAAGGGGTCTAATCATTTGTAAAGGCATCCGATTCATGCAATTCAAAGCAATATACTATTCTTTTCTTTAAGCTCTCAATATCCTATTGCTTTGTTCATATTTTATTTTACTCATCCATTTGGTTCGAGGGTAGCTTGTCTCGAGGGCCAAATATGCACCTCATGTTTGGTTTGTTTTTATTTTTCTTTACAGTCAATTTCAAGATCAGTTTACATATTTTCTTAGTTTGTGCCAAGTGAAATCATGTGTCCTTAAAACCACATATAAATTCGATTGTTATTCATTTTTAGGGTAAACAGTTTGGCACCCACCGTGGGGCTAAGTATAATAGTTATTGCTTGGTACTAACTTTCGTAACACCCACTATTTTATACTTGATCTTGTGAGTATCTTTGATTCCAGAATCAGCATGTCGAACTCTCAAGCAGCATCTACACACATGGACAATGGCCTTGGTTTTCACGGCGAGACCGACAACATAGACTCCCTAGCATACGAAGTACCTCTAGTTGACCTCGATGGAGTCCCGATTGTAGAATTAATCGACGTCATTTCTCATGTTTCCATTAATGAAAACCTGGCCATCGACCCCGAGAATAGCGTCTGCAGAGACGCTCGATCAGCCGGTCAGAATGCACAGGGCAGCGAAGAAGGTGGGATCATCCTTCGAGTGATATTCAAAATGTTGCAGGCTCAACAAGCTACAATAGTTCAACTCCAGAACTAGAACCATGTATCGAGCAGGATCGAGCCAAAGCCATCGTAGGAAGTTGTTCATAGGGCCGAAATGGTTTCAAGAAGATCAAACTGAAATGAATCAGGCACCGACCCATCTATCATGAAGATGCTCGAGGAGCTGATAAAGTGAGTTTAATCGGGGGAGAAAAAGATTGAAGCATACAAGAAGGTGGAAACATATAACTCCAGGTTTGATCAAATTCTAAGGGCACCACCGATTTTGAAGAATTTGGATTCGAAGAAGTTCGTGCAAAAGCCCTTCCCCCGAGCGCGGCTCCTAAACCAATTCCCAAGAAGTTCCGAATGCCAGAAATTCCTAAGTATAATGGAAGACCGATCCCAACGAGCATGTCACTTCTTACACATGTGCGATTAAGGGGCACGATCTGGAGGATGATGAGATCGAGTCCGTATTGTTGAAGAAATTCGGGGAGACCCTATTAAAGGGAGCAATGATATGGTACCATAATTTGCTGCCCAACTCCATTGGTACTTTTGTCATGCTTGCATATTCCTTCGTTAAAGCACACACCGGAGCTTTAAAGGTCGAGACTACGAAATCAGACCTCTTCAAAGTAAAGTAGAAAGATAATGAGATGCTCAGAGAGTTTGTTTCTCGGTTCCATATAGAATGAATAGATCTACCACAGGTTGCCGATGATTGGGCCATTCAGGTCTACACTCAAGTATTAAACATACGAAGCTCGATGTCTTCGCAATAGTTAAGGCATAACTTGATTGAATATCCAGCTGTCACCTAGGGTGATGTGCATAATCGGTATCGGTCAAAGATTAGGTTCGAAGACAACCGACCGAGGGCTCCTTCCGGGTCCGTTTATCCTATCAAGCTCGTCAACATAATCAAAAGGGACATTGACTGCGAACCACTGTCAAACAGGGACCGTTACCAGCCATATAATAGAGATCGGAGAAACAACAGACCTAGACGCAACCCCATTCGAGGTGACAGGAGAAATGATCGAGGTCAGAGCTCTCGAGGGCTCATGAGAAATAGTGGTTTCGATAAGAGTGTCAAGACCAAAGAAGTACCATGGCTATCAGAATAGAACTTCAAAATTGATGCATCAACTATTGTATCAGCCATCAGATGCATCAAATATACTAGATGTCCTCGACCTTTGCAAACTGATCCAGCCCATAGAAATTCCAACCAAATGTGCAAATATCATGGCACCCATGGTCATAGAACAGAAGATTACAAACAGCTAAGGGAGGAAGTAGCCCGGTTGTTCAACAAGGGGCACCTTCGGGAATTGTTAAGCGATTAAGCTAAGAACCACTTCAAAAATAGAAATTCAAACAGAACGAACGAGCAAGAAGAACCACAACACGTGATCCACATGATTGTTGGAGGGGTCGATATTCCTCAAATACCTGTATTTAAGCGCACCAAGGTGTCGATCACAAGGGAGAAGAAAACTCGGGATTATGTACCAGAAGGGGCCTTGTCTTTCAATGACGAGGATGCAGATGGGATCGTAGAACCCCATAATGATGCACTGGTAATATCTATACTTATGAATAAGACTCAAGTTAAACATGTTTTGATTGATCCAGGTAGCTTGCCAATATCATTTGATCGAGGGTCGTAGAACAGCTCGGCCTACATGATCAAGTTATGCCCGCGGCTCGAGTCCTTAACGGCTTCAACATGGCGTGTGAAACCACCAAAAGCGAGATAACTTTGCTAGTGAACGTGGCTGGGACCATCCAGGAGACAAAGTTCCATGTGGTTGAGGGCGATATAAGGTATAACGCCCTGTTTGGGAGGCCATGGATCCACAACATGAGGGCACTACTCTCGACCCTTCACCAGGTTCTGAAGTTCCCAACACCAGAGGGAGGTAAAACAGTCTACCGGGAACAACCCTCCACCAAGGAAAGTTTGCAGTCGACAAAGTGATACCGATATCGACACTCTTATCAACAAATGGGACAAATTCAAAGGGAAAACAGGAGGCCAAATTGCAACCATAAACACCAGCCTCGACCCAACACAAGCAGTGGACTGACGAGGATGATGACTATGAGGTCCCTCGATCCTTCATAGTCCCTAATGATTCCGATGCCACCAAGTCGATGGTAGAAGAGATGAAATAAATCACACTGACCGAACATTACCCTGAACAAAAGGTATACCTAGGCACGGGGCTAGCTCCCGAGCTTAGGGGAAAACTTATTCAATTCCTTAAAACTAATACGAATTTCTTTGCTTGCTCCCATATCGATAAGACAGGGATCCTACCGGAAATCACCACTCATAAACTAACCCTCAATCCAAAATTTCATCCGGCGAAGCAAAATAGAAGAGCTCAGTCCGAGGTCAAGCATGACATCATCAAAGACAAGGTAACCAAATTTCTTAAAATAGGATCCACTCGGGAAGTAAAATATCCCGAATGGTTAGCAAACGTAGTAGTAGTCCCTAAGAAGGGAAACAAACTTATAATGTGTGTAGATTAAAAAGACCTGAATAAAGCATGTCCCAAGGATTCTTTTCCTTTGCCTAATATCGATCACATGATCGATGCCACGGTCGTCCATGTGATTCTCAATTTTATCAACCTATTCTGGGTGCAACCAAATACAGATGAATCCAGAAGATCAGGAAAAGGCCTCGTTTATCACAAAGTACGACACCTACTGCTATGATGTAATGCCATTCGAAGTAAAAAATGCTGGTGCAACTTATCAACGCCTAGTAAACCGGGTGTTCGAAGAACAAATAGGATAATCAATGGGGCTTTATATTGATGACATGTTAGTTAAGTCCCTGCGAGCAAAGGACTATTTGAAGCATTTGCAGGAAACTTCTGGTATACTAAAGAGATACAACATGAAGCTCAACCCAGAAAAATGTGCATTTAGAGTCAACTTTGGCAAGTTTCTCGGCTTCATGGTATCCAACTGAGGAATCGTGATTGACCCTGATAAAATCAAAGGTATCAAGGACATCAGGGTAGTAGACAACGTAAAGGTCGTGCAGAGGTTAACGGGGCATATAGACGCCCTGGGGAGATTCATCTCGAGATCCTCAGATAAGAGTCACCGATTCTTCTCGTTACTGAAGAAGAATAACTTCACCTCGATTCCAGAATGCCAACAGGCCTTGGAGGAGCTAAAATGGTACTTATCGAGTCCGCCGCTTCTTCACACAACAAAAGTGGATGAGAAACTTTACTTGTATTTAGCAGTATCAGATAACGGTAAGTGAAGTCTTGGTCCGAGAATAACAAGGTACGCAATTCCATATCTATTATGTTAGTCAAACCTTAGGTGAGGCCAAAACCAGGTATCCCCATCTAGAAAAATTGCCGCACGCTTTGACAAGCGCCTCTACGAATCTAAAACCCTACTTTCAATGTAATCCCATATGTGTTGTAACAACTTATCCACTTCGAAATATTTTGTATAAACCTGAACTTTTGGGTCGGTTGGACAAATGGGCTGTAGAAATCAGCGGGTACAATATTGAATATCGACCCCGAACAACCATCAAGTCTCAAATCTTGGCAGACTTTGTGGCTGACTTCACGCCGGTCCTCATACCCGAGATTGAAAGAGAACTATTAGTAAATTCGGGAACATCCTCGAAAATATGGACCCTCTTTATGGACGGTGCTTCAAATGAAAAATGGTCCGGACTCAGCATCGTGCTGAAACCACCCATAGGTAACATAGTTAGTCAATCTATCAAAACTGAAAAATTGACTAACAATGAGGCCGAAAATGAGGTCATGATTGTAGGTCTCAAATTAGTCAAAGGCTTGGGAGCAAAGGTGGTTGAGGCCAAATGTGACTCCCTTTGAAGTCCGAGAAGACCAAATGCAGAGATACTTGGATAAGCTACATGTAACTCTACACCTGTTCAAGGAATGGACCTTGCAACATATACCTCGAGATCATAACAGTGAGGTCGATGCCCTTGCAAACCTAGGGTCATCGGTCGAAGACAACATGTACCTGTAGCTTAGATAAGCTACAGGTAACTCTACATCGGCTCAAGGAATGGACCTTGCAACATGTACCTCGAGATCATAACAGTGAGGTCGATGCCCTTGCAAACATAGGGTCATCGGTCGAAGACAACGATCTCAATTCGGGGGCTATTGTTCAACTCATGAGATCGGTGGTCGAAGAAGGTCATGCCGAGATAAACTCCACAAGTTTGACCTGGGATTGGAGAAACAAATACGTAGAGTGTTTAAAGAATGAGAAACTCACATTAGATCCAAAATAATCAAGAGCCCTCCGCACAAAAGCAGCACGATTCACCTTGTCTGAAGAGGGAACATTGTTCAAAAGGATGTTTGATGGTCCATTAGCGATGTATCTGGGGCCAGGAAACACCGAATTTGTTCCAAGGGAAATCCACGAGGGCACTTGCAAATATCATTCTGGTGCCGAATCATTGGTCCATAAAGAGATCAGAGCCGGATACTACTGGATCGACATGGAGAGAGATGCAAAGGAGTTTGTTCAAAAATGAGAGAAATTCCAAAGTCATGCACCAATGACTAATCAACCCGGGGAACTGCTCCACTCGGTCTTGTCCCCCATGGTTGTTCATGAAGTGGGAAATGGACATCGTTGGCCCTCTTCCATCGGCCCCGGGTAAAGCTCAGTTATTTAATTTATGACTGATTATTTCTCTAAGTGGGTTGAAGCACAGGCTTTCGAGAAAGTCAGGGAAAAGGAAGTCATAGACTTTATTTGGGACCACATCATATGTCGATTCGAGATGCTCTCCGAATGGTGTGCAATAATGAAAGTAGTTTATCGACAACAAGGTGACCAAATTTCTCGAAGATCAAAAGATCAAAAGAATCTTATCAACACCTTATCATCCTAGCAGGAACGGAAAATCCAAATCAACCAACAAAACAATTATCCAAAATCTTAAGAAGAGACTAGGCGACGCCAAGGGAAAATGGAAGGAAATCCTACCTAAGGTTCTTTGGGCATACTGCATAACATCGAAGTCTAGTACCGGAGCTACCCCGTTATCATTAGTTTATGGCGTCGAAGATCTAATATCGATCGAGGTCAGGGAACCTAGCATCAGGTTCCGATATGCAATAGAAGAGTCAAATAACGAGGCCATGAATACGAGCCTAGAATTATTGGATGAAAGACGCGAAGCTTCCCCCGTCCAATTGGTCATCCAAAAACAACGTATCGAGATATACTACAATCGAAGAGCCAATCTTCGATATTTTGGCGTCAGGGACTTGGTTCTAAGGAAAGTCACCCTCAACACCCAAAATCCGAACGAATAAAAATTGGGGTCAAACTGGGAAGGGTCGTACCAGATTCTTGAGGTCACTTGAAAAGGGTCCTACAAGCTCAGAACGATGAATGGGGAATGATTTCCGAGCAACTAGAACATATCACACCTAAAATGATACTACTGCTAAATTACGACCCCTTCATTTTTTCATTTTTGTTTTAGACTAACACTTGCAGGTGGTCGATACGAATCGATAGTGGATTTTTCAACAGACGAAATGAAGTCTCTAGGTCTGAAAGCACGTGTTGCACTCTTTTTCCGTTAGACCGGTTTTGTCCCAAATGGGTTTTTCGGCGAGGTTTTTAACGAGGCAACAATGAATCGTGCT